>WEIT01040430.1:11887-22727 GCA_013389985.1 Dryoscopus gambensis | reverse complement strand
TTATTGGAGCTGTTATGGCTGTGTTATGGATCCATTAAACAGTCAGTCTGGAAGAGATATGCTTCTTTTTGGCAGCTAAAGACTTAGTTTGATTACCTTTTGTTAAGTGTGCTGGTAATGCTGGATAAATGAATACTAGGACAAGTGCTTAAAACCAGGTTTTTCTTCTTTTGCTTCCTACTTTCCATATCTGATATAAAAGCTATGCTATGATTAATACGGAGTTATCTGAAAAAGCTACCAATAAATGTACAAAATGCCATGTTCCCATATTTCTCATTCCAGATTCAAAATGCATTCAGTTCATTGCAGTATCAATTCGTAATAAGCTTAAGTGAAAAGTTTTTCCTGCTATGTTAGAGACACAATCAAAAATATCTCCATTAAAGAATGTTATGAGCTGGCAAAATTGAAGAATATTAAGGTCAAGAACATTAGGTCAGCTCCCTAGTATGTGTATTTTTTACAGTCTTTCATTATGTGAACATATATTTTATGAAGGATGTAAAAATTTACTCGATAGCCTCAATACTGCACCTATATTTTATCCTTAATTTCCATTTATGTGACCTTAATCCTTCACACTGTTCATATTTTGAAGGCATATATTTGCTTGTTAACGTTTCATGCTTCTTACACTATTATTTGAGTCCTTTAATAAAATTACCTGATTTAAAAAATCTTATTGTTTGTGGGAGATACTATGCTCTTTTTGCAGATGCAAAACTCTGCAAAACAGATTGAAGACTTAATATAATTTACGTTAAGACCTGGTTTTTGGTATTCTGTTTTCTTCCTCCTAATGAGAGCTAGGTTTGATTAAGGAACGGACCTGTCAGGAAGAATGTACTTTACCCCGTCGCTCTGTAGGACTGGGTAATTTTAAGACCAAAGTACCTTAAAGAAGGTAACTATTTGATTTTCAGTATTTTGGGATCCTAGCATAACAGGGCATCTAGAGCTGCCAGGAATATGGACAGTAAGTGCTCACCATCACCTGCACCCCAGTATCTGCACAATTCCCAAAAACAGCAACAAAGTAGTTTAATGATAATCATGAGACCTTGCTGGTTGACAGTGACAGGGATGACAAACTAGAGATAAGGAAGGGGGCCTGAAACAAGACAGCCAAGCATGAGAAACTGGAATGGCGTTTAATACAACCAGCCTCTCCTGACCCNNNNTCTCCTGCCCCTCATCCAATACAAGCAGTTTTAGCATACTAACAATACACAGAATGAGCAAAACAACAGCAAACCCACCCAAAACACTGTGTCATTGAAGCAGCAACCAACTATATTTTCCACTGTTTTGGTACTGTCACCCGAACACCTTCCTTAGGTCAAACACCATCCCTGAGTACCTTACAAACACTGTTGAGTAAATGTAGTAACAGTAAATAACTTAGAAAATTACCATTAAAAAGTATCAAAACTCTCCACAGATTGTTTGGAGATAGCATCTCTATTTATGCTGAATTCTATTAAGAGATTTATTTTACTTTGTCTACAAGTTTCAGTTTTACCATGTGGAGCTGGTACAATAGACTAGAAGGGGGATGAAATCGGGATTCCTCTCTCGCCTGGCTTTGAAAGCAGAAGGGCAGGACCCTAAAAGAACTACACACATCACAGTGCACTACGACTGATCCCAAAATGCATTCATGGAGAAGAAGGAAGAATAGGCCACAAAGCACCTAATCTTCCAAATTTTCTATCCATGACAATTGTACCATAAACTCTCCTCACACATGAAATGGCCAACTGGGCAGCTACATGAGCTTTTCTCTGTCATTTCATACATGGGGCACCCACTCATGGGTCAAGCCACCAATACTGCCAAGTATTTAGCAATATCCCATGTCCTTAGAAATGAATGAAACATCCAACTACTTCATCAAATATTTAGAAGTAGCTGAAAAATGAAAAAGAAATCTGCCTTCCAACCTACAAAGGAAAAAGTAGAGTCACAAATGCAGTACCTGTTCCCCATAGAATAATTAATTCTGTCCTTCTTTCCACTGAGCTACCCCAAATTCAGGGTATTAGCCCTTAGTCTTGTTCCCCATTGCTCAAGCTTCTCATTTATTTTGTCACCCTTGTCTTCTTTTCCTCTGGGCTTATCTTCTAGCACCTATCTCTCCCCACCTCTTCCATTTTCCCCTCCGTACACTGAACTGGTTTCTTCCCTCTCTGTCCTTTGATTCTTCATTTAATCTTAATCACCTCACAACTAGAGTATTTATTAAAAATAGTCACCAGAATTAACAGAGTCCTCATAGACTTTAAACAATTAAAAAATGGTATTTATAATGAGTGAAATGAGTCAATCCTGATAAATCATTCTAAGTAATCTGATAGAAGATTAATATAGTTTCTAAAAATAAGCCAAAGTAACACGGCAAACATAAACAAAACCCAAGAAAATCACCATTAGAGTTACCTTTTGTTTGTGATATGTAAATAAATGCTTACGATGTTTTTCTTGGAATTCTGAAACCTAAAAATAAATACAGTTATATCAAGCTTCACATAATTACATTTATGCACCTCAGCAAAGAAGTGATGGAAAAGAACTACTTCACAGTATTTAAAGTTTTCTGTATTTTAATAGGTAGTTAACATATCTTCTTTAAATCCTCTCCAAAAAACCCCCAAACATTCCAAGTTATTATCACTGATAGAGAAATTCTTATAAAGTTAATTTAATCCAATATGACCTACACTAGAGTTGGTAAATTTATTTCACTGAAGTTGTATTTTAACATTGTGTTCAATAAAAAGGTAAAGACATTAGAAAGCCAGTTTAGCTGCAGTGTTTCTTATTCATTAGTGCTAAGCAAACACATAAAATTAATGGCAACATAAAAAGTAATCTGTCTTACTGGCAATTATAATGTGCCTTGTAGAAATACCCTGTTAATTAAAAAATAATTGTTAGACACACTGTCTGGTGATGTGTAAGCATTTCTTGTGTCCAAATGAGGATCATAAACCATGACAGGTTAAAAGTAAAAATGACAAGGTAGGCAAGACAAGAGTTTGAGGAACAAATTACCATGGGCAATAACTTCTAATAAATCTTTCTTCTCATGTGTAAGGAAACTGCCAGAAAATGTGTAGGAATAGAGACAACCAAGAAGAAACACTCTAAGAATATAAACTTACAGAGGAGTATCCAACTCAAATGGTTATTGTTTATTCCCTGTGGAAGAACCTGGGAGGTTCCCACTGAATATTCATCAAAGGATCAGCTGTGTCTTCAGAAGAGCGGATGGAAGAAATAACCCTCAGAGATGACTTTAAGCTGCCTCCATCACTCAGAATGAGTTCTTGGGTCTAGGAGAAACCTGAATTTGCTCAGTACCAGTCAAAAAGTAAATCAGATCTTACCATTTAAAGCAGAATAGGGGGCATCATCATTCCTCTTTAAAAAATGCATGTTACTATATCCTGAGTCTGCTTAACATCTCAGAAAGGATAGAGTAGGTCTGAAAATAGTTTAGATTAATCAGAGGTATGCAAGAGCTTCAGCAGAAGAGTGACCACATAGAATATGAATCTTCATGGCTGAAAAAAAGATAGCTGAAGAAGGGATGCATTAGCAGCCTAAAACTAACGATTAGCACAGATGTAGTGCATGGGAATGGATACCTTTTCCTCCAGAACGGGATTCAAGAGTATCAAATGAAACTAACAGGTTAAAACCTGAAAAATGAAGTCATCATCATGCAGTGAACAACCTGTGGCCCTCCCTTCCACAGTATGAGACAGATGCTAAAATGCAGGAAATTTCCTGACATTATGTGGGGAAAAATATCCACCACATGCTTCTGAATGTAGGGGACCAACCCCACCTTGAGAAATCCCTGTGCCAGGAGTTTTTGAAAGCTGGGAAGTTCTGAAGATGTATCACTGCATGCCAGCTCTGCTCTCATGGTTTCCTAAGCACCCACTGTTGTGACAAGATAGTAGATTAGATAAGATGCTCTTATGTCTTTTGATGCTGGGACAAGTTTTGAACGTACCTCGATGCCTTCATTGTACTTCAATATGTTCCCAACAGGTTATCTCAGGCTACAGGCAACCTACCTCAGCCTTTAGAGACTGAGCCCTCTTCTTCCTTCCTTTGGCGCATTACGGAAGTTTGCATTCCCACGTGATTGGAGGTGTGGTTCCCTGCATTTGCTCAGTTTACAGAGTAACTGCTGATGCTGCTGTTAAAAAGTGAATATGGAAGGATGGAGGAAGGCTTCATGTTTACCTTGTGTCACCTCTGCATCTGAGGAGGAGCCCTGCTCAGGAAAGGGGCCAAGCTCAGCTCTGGAAAAGCCTGTGAAGCCTGAGGTGGAGCAAATGTGAATCCATGACCATTGCTGGAGAAAACAGGCAATATTCCCTGGGTCAGTGTTCTGCTGGCGCAGGAAGCTCACCCAAAGATCAGCAAGTCCCATCCCAC
The DNA here is from genome assembly GCA_013389985.1 of Dryoscopus gambensis. Classification (NCBI taxonomy): domain Eukaryota; kingdom Metazoa; phylum Chordata; class Aves; order Passeriformes; family Malaconotidae; genus Dryoscopus; species Dryoscopus gambensis. The sequence goes on along the minus strand of WEIT01040430.1, from coordinate 18,269 downwards.
GGAGATGAGAACGCACAGTGAAGGCTGCAGCTGGGCCTGGGAGAATGCACTGCTGGAGTGGCCAAAACTGCTGCTGAAACGCACAGGGACAGGGACACAAAGTGCCAAAGCCAAACTGAAGAGATGCAGAAAATGAGGAGGAAATGGGAGTTTGTATGCACTCAACGCAGACAGCTACTTAAGTTTTTGACTGGAAACTATCCCTGAAGAAAGGAACCCTATCTGGAATTTACATAAAGCAGGAGGAAATTGACCTTGGAATCATTTACTGCATCTATCTGGAAAAAAAAAGAGACCTGTTTTGATCAAAAAAAGAAAAAAAAATTAAGAAAAAGGGAGAGAGAGCACAGTCAGCTCAGGACTGTAGTCAGCTCAGGTTTTCACTGTGTAATTTTTTATTGCTATAATTAAGGCACACTATCTGGGCACATTTAAGCTTCTGGCAGATCTAATTTTTCAAGGCATGGCATTGAAGGTGATTTTACACCATTAAAATAACCAGACTAGTGGTCCTTAGAGAGAGTTTGAAAACATAAGCAGTGACCATAATGAATAATTTATATCTTCTTAAGAACTTTAAAACTGTGGAACTAAGGAAGTAAAGATGGTAATGGGCATACAATCATTTTCAAGCATTCATTCATATACTTCTCCCATTCACATAAAAATCAGTAGGAGTTGCTGATTATTTTATACAGTTAACAAGTTTCAAGGCAGATTCACCTGTGATATTTCTTTTGAATATTTCTTGCATAACACATCTATTCCCATGAACAGTGATTGAATATCAGGACTTGTCTATGAAGAAAGGAAAATATACCAAGGTTAGGATTTTTACTAGCAAGTTATATTAAATAAAGTCTTTTGTAAAGTGTTTCTTAAAGTGACTGATGCATATAAATTAAAAAAAAATTGACAGATCAGGATAGGATAATGCAGAAATTGAAAACAAGCCCAGTTTTCTTTAATGGCCTTATCAACCATCTGGAAGGCATTGGGCTTTTGTTTAAATATATTGCACATATATACTTATTGTGGTTCAGATAGTAACAGTGTCCAGAGGACATTCGAGGAGGTTGCTGTGGCCCCTGGCAGAGGCATTGCATTCAGACAACAGCCAGGTTTCTGGCAGCCCCTTTCGGCTCTCAGCATTCCCAGCTACATGGATGCATTTTATAAACCAGTTTTGTTTCAAAGTCCTTTTTCAGAACAGTTCTAGCGCTGACTGGGATCCCTGTGTCTCTCCTGCCCACTGGGCAGCAGAATATTATCCTAGAATAAGGAAAGAGCCCTAAAGTAGTTGCTGAATTTTTTAAGTATTTTATGACTTGTGTCTTTTAATCCAAGATCATGATGTGGCCTCAAAAATAGCCACCTGTGCTTCTAAAAAATGTTGAGTAAGTGCTTTAGACCTAAGCCATCATTGTAATAAAACTATATTTATTACTTATGGTGAAGAAAAAAATGCTGCAAAATACAAAGTGAATTTCAGAATAACAGTGACATTCAGACACCTATCCAAATCTACAAAGCAGTGTACAGAATTTGTGTTACTTTAATCCAGAATATATGCATTTCTAATCTGCTCGTAAGAAAAACAAAGAAAATACAACTCCAAAACAGTTATACTAGTTACAGTACTATGTTAAAATAGTTTAAACAGCTTTCAAAAACAATGAATCTCTGGAAAAAAAAAATCTACCTGTGAACTGGAAGGTTCTCTTTGATGTATTGTAAATGTATATGAAAAGACAGGTTTACAACTACACCAAATTTGAATTAAAAAAGCAAAAACAATGCTGGCATACTTAGACGATAAGAGAAGGCTGTCCCAGAAAGAAGACAGCCCTTATGTAAGAACCACCTTTCAAAATCCAGTAAAAAAGAACTGAAACTGCTGCAGGCAAAATCTAAATTACTCCCAGAAGTATTAAAAATCTCAAAAAGCTTAAAAAAATAGAAAAATTTTAGAACATGAATTATTAAAAGAAATAAGAACTAGGCCACCTGGGAATGAAGCCTAAGTTTTCTGGGATACTAAGACAGCAAAAGGATAAGTGCAGTCACTTAAACTAAAAATTGTGCATTGAAATCAAAAAGGGTTATGCGTTGCTTCACTTTGAAATGCACAAATATCTAAAAAGACAGTATTTTTACCTACACCAAAAATATCTTAACACTAGTATAAAGTCAAATATCCAAGATTCAGTAACAGTCGAACCTATTTTCACTGTGTGCTTAAATTACATCTTTTTAGTAATAAAGGGAAAGGGAGTGTCTTATGTATGAAAAATAATTGTGTGAGGAGCTAAATTAGAAAACTGGATTTGCAATGGGTTTGTATCTTGTTTCCCGTTCTGTGACATCAGCTACTGCGATGCCCCGTGCAGCAGCTGCTGACGGCCGGCCCTGCTCGCTCCCTGCAGAGCTGTGCCTGCAGCTGCCGATGCATTTCTGATTGCTGACCAGCTGTACCTGCCCTCCTCTCACCGGGGCAAAGCAAGGAAAGCTGCTTTTCCTTGCTTTCCCCAGCTATTTATCTTTACAGAACTCGCGGGAGGTAATTAATTGCATTTGAGACTTCCTCTGCACTTTTGAATTTGGTTGATATTAGCCAAAGCACTCAAAAATTTCCAACTGACACATGGAGAAAGACAAAAGCAGACAGACAGATAGCACAGTCTAAGCTACCTATGGTATTTATGTAAAGAATATGCAAACAAGACATTAACATTCCATCTAAAAAACTTAATATATTTATAAAAATACATTTAGCTTCTTTAAATGAAATGTATTCATGGGAGCCAAGCTATTGCAATCTATTTAGGGTTCTATCAAAGCAGTGACCTTGGTTTAAGTACCTATCAGATTTGAAAAAAGTAAAACCCAACCAGCTTCATGCTGATGTAAAAACTCCTTCAAATAAAGGTTTGTACAACACTGTTTGTATTTTATGTGTTGCATGGAAGAGTAGCAGATGTTACTACGATATTCTGAAATACTGAACAGCCAGATTCTGATTTAGCATAACACTTAACCTCCTCTGGGGAAAAGCAGGGGGGGATCATGAGACATAGAAGGAAGTCATAAAGGTGACAAGAATGCATTACTGTAAAGATGAGACTATTTAATGTGTACATGTTGATTACCCCAACATACAATTTAATTAGGAGTTCTAACACATTTATAGGACCTCCTCCTCATTGGGAATTCTTCCATAGCATCAAGCTCATAAAGCTTACCAGGTATATTTCCACTCAGGTTCCTGAATTATAGAGCCGTGACTTTTTTATATGCATCTTTAATTATCATTCCAATCATTTTATCTGTTCTTAATCAAGGATAAGCAATCATCATTAATGTCTTTTTTAAAGAATATGGTAATTTGCTTCCTTCCAGCCCTCCAGAGCAGTGGCAGGTTCTAATGAAACATCTAGTAGTTTTGTTAGTATCCCAGTCATTGCATTTGTAAATTCCTTCCGCATGTTTGAAGTCAATTATCAAGTTCTGCTGAAATACAGCAATTTAAGACTGATTTAAGTTAAAAATCGCATTGTTTTGAGCAAGGTGTTGGATCTCCAGAGTTTCCTGAAAACTTAAATTATTCTTTGACTGTAATTAATAACAAAGTTTGCAGCAACAACAGGTTGATATTGGAAGCATATAAAAATATGCCCTTTAGAATTTTTATGAAGAGCTTTTTGATTTTTTTTTGTATTTGATTACTGTGTGCATTGTTCCTTTGTATTATAATTGCATTTTGTTGTTTTTTTGTAATTTTATTTCAGTAGCATTGTCTTCTTCAGCATGCAAAATTCCTAGAAGGCCTTCATGTTTAGCTGTATTGAATTTTATTAAATGCTTTTAGTGTTTCTCTTTTATCCTTATAAGGCACTGTCTCTTAGGTAGGCATCAGTCTACAAAAATATAAATGTTTGCACAACCTATTTATGAGATCAGCTAAAGAGAAGATTGCTCCTGGGAGAAATGGCAAAATTAAATATTCCTAATGATTTATCAAGAAAGGGAATTAAAAGCTCTTAATTCTCCAGTGAATAACAAGAATTCCCAACAATATTTCAGATCCTTTCTTAATCACGCAGCCACAAGGAAAATAGTTAAGCTTAAGAGAAAACAGGGAAAAAAAAAACTAATCCACTTGGAAACACTGCTGAGCCATCATGTGGGTTTTCAATTCAGTCCATTACATGAAATAATTCATTACAGTTCATTTCCTGTGATGTACAAATGCCAAAATCAATAAACATTTTTCACATTTTGATAGTATCACTGATGTTACACAGTAACCAGTAACATTTCTTGAAAAGTTTAGAATGATTTACAGTCCAGCAGAACCTGAAAACCTAACATGTCTCCATAGGTTTTAATTTGAAGGAATATATACAACAAAAAGCTGAGCTGACTAGTGCGTAAGTATCTAATTTTAGCAACCTATTATCAGTAAATATTCATGTCACAGTTGGCAAAAAAAAAGGAAGCATTTCGTAATGCAAATAGTTTAGCTGTTAAGCAAACCACAGATTAATGTAATGCAACAAAAGTAAAGCTTGATTTACCTGTTTTGAAAGGACTAATGTACGACAACCAGATCTACAGACCAAACATTCATCTTTTTTTCCTGCAAGGTAAAGACACATTTAAAATATACATCAAACTGAATAGATATTGAATACATTGTAAATAGAATGTGATGCCTAAACCTCTGGAGCTTGTGGAAGAAATCTGCAGGTTAAACAAGAAGTATGTATAAACATGAATAAAGAATTTGATTCTACAACCATTACACAGAATTGCACAGGAAAATGTGTGTGAATGTCACCAGGTCTTACTCCTCCAAATAAGCATTCATGTAAATTATTTTATGAATATCATTAGTGTCACAGAATGCAGATGACTTTTAGTTCCCTTGATTTAAATAGGACTACTTGCCAGGTTTAATTAAATGTATGCTTAAGTGCACTAATGACTTACAGTCAACCTGATCTGTGGCTTTTTAGACTGGGACACAGTCTGGCTCTCCCAAGAAAATATATGAAGCACAGTGTCAAAGAACTAATAATTTTACTTTTTGAATTCCTACAGTGAGAAAACAATAAAATCACTTCTTAAACCTTTACCACTTTTAAACTGTCTCTTTATTTGCAAACATACTGGAAAATATTTATAGCAAATATACATTATTTCAAAATTTATAATTGATAATTTTACTAGCTACTTCTTAAGATTCTAAGGATCAATGTTTATAAACAACTTTAAATACATTTTTAAACCTTACGTGGTCATTAACATTGAATTCACAGCAAAAATACATGTAATTTCTCAGGTGTTTTCCTGCCAAACACTATTAAGAGCAGAAAGGAAAGGTGTTGTTCAGGTTCTAGGAGCCTGCAAGCTGTATTTAGAGGCTGCATTTTATAATCCTCTGTTCTCAAGAGCAACTCTATGAAAACATTTAGTCAAAAGTTTTTAGTTCTGAAATACATATTGATCATTTTTTCTGTGTGCCCTTACAAAACCCAGGGCATTTAGCATAATCCATGAAAAACATTGGTATTTGTCTGCTGCATTTTTTTTTCTTTTGAAAAACAGCTTCATTATTCCTCTATCTTTCACATGTATCTTCATCCGAGAACATCACAGGGGTCCCAGAACATGACTCTGGAATTGTACATAACATAAGAGCTTCAAAACATCACCTCCAACCTTCCCTCATGCTGCTGAAAGTTTTCAGGAACAACACTGAGCCTTAAAATTTATTAAGACCACGACTTCCAAAACCTATAAACAAAACCTATGTTTTTTAAATTACTCTTTCACTAATGAAAAACCATTCCTTTTCCCTAATTAGCCAGAAGAGAGTGCCATCTCTATGGGTTTTACAAAATTACGGATCATAAGCATCCAGAATCCAGTTTTCTTGAAGCCTCCATTGCCCGTGCCCAAGACTTGCTCTCTAAGCCACATCCACTTGGAGGTGGACACAGGCGGGTTTTACTGTTTAAAGCAAATCAATAGCAAGGATTGGAAAGGCTTATCAGTAACATTCGAAAAAATGCTCAGAGCTTCCTTTTTTTCCCCACAGCAGGGCAGAAATACCCGTGTTTAGGTTGGATGTGTGCACGCCAGCACAGCCCGCTCCGCCGGGCGCGTCCCAGCAGCCATTACCTTTCTGCAGGCAAATCTCACAGAAAACGTGGCCGCAGCTGGTGAGGCTGAACCGAGGCGTGGGGTTGCGGGGCTCGCAGAGGCAGGAGTTGCAGAAGACGGGCACGGCCATGGGGCAGCGGGACAGGAGGGCACGGCAGCGGCCCGGGGGCTGGGGCAGAGCCGCCCGTCCTCAGGCCGAGCCCCGCGGGTGCGA
>WEIT01040429.1:0-11019 GCA_013389985.1 Dryoscopus gambensis | reverse complement strand
TGCCAGGGATCCTGGATCCATCCCACCTCGGCCGGGGATCCATCCTGCCTGTGCCAGGGATCCTGGATCCATCCTGCCCGTGCTGTGGCCGATGGATCCATCCGGCCTTTTCCCCGGACCCGCCGGCACAGCGCAGCCCCCGGGGCTGGCGAGGGACTCTCGGGGTGTGCTGTGAGCAGGGCAGGGGTGACGGTGACAGTGACGGTGACAGCTCAGGGTGTCCCCTGTCCCAGGCCCCGCACAGGGGAGGCAGCTCCATCCTTCAAAGCTCTTCCCTCGCTCCCGGCCCTGCTGTCCTACTTTTCTCCGGCTGCTNGGAGCGTGGTCCCCTCCCGCGCGACCCCAAATCCAGGGCAGGGAGGGCCTGGAGCGACGGCCCCGCTCCGCTCCCTCGGGGTTCGCGGTGACCCTCTGAAGTCCGGGATAACGGTGGGGGAAGCGCGGAGGCTCCTCCCGGAGCCCTGGGGTGGCCATGCCTGGCAGCAGCTGCCGGCTCTGTCCTCATCCCTGTCCCCGTTCCCATCCCCTCGGTGACGCTTTCAGGGAGCAGAGGCATCTCGCGGTGTCACAGCGTCCCGCAGCCGGGCCCCGGGTCCGGATCGTTCCCGGAGCGCTGACCCCGGTTTCCCTCTCGGTGGGAGCGGAGCAGCCAAAACACTGCTGGGTTCCCAAACACGCTCGGGGCCACATCCCGAGGCTCCCCCAGCCGCATTCCAGGCCCAGCCTCCCGTGCTGGAATCACGGCCGAGTGTGGAAGCCTCGGGAGCCGGGAATGGGGCGGGAACGGCTGGGAGCTCCGAGGGCTCGGGGGCACCGCGGGGACTCCGGGATGTGCTGGGGGCCACACGGATTTGGTCGGGGATAGCCCGGAACCAGCATCTCCCAGCCATGGGGGGGTTGGGGTGCATCCCCCAATTCTAGGGGCCCCAGTTTGGGGTGTCCAGGATGCATCCCCCAATTCCAGGTTCCCAGTTCGGGGTGTCCAGGGTGAACTGCCCCAGTTTGGGGTGTCCAGGATGCACCCCCTGATTCCAGAGGCCCGGTTTGGGGTGTCCAGGATGAACTGCCCCAGTTTGGGGTGTCCAGGATGCACCCCCTGATTCCAGAGGCCTGGTTTGGGGTGTCCAGGATGCATCTCCTGATTCCAAGTGCCCAGTTTGGGGTGTCCCGGATGCACCCCCTGGTTCCAGAGGCCCAGTTTGGGGTGTCCAGGATGCACCCCCTGATTCCAGAGGCCTGGTTTGGGGTGTCCAGGATGCATCTCCTGATTCCAAGTGCCCAGTTTGGGGTGTCCCGGATGCACCCCCTGGTTCCAGAGGCCCAGTTTGGGGTGTCCAGGATGCACCCCCTGATTCCAGAGGCCTGGTTTGGGGTGTCCAGGATGCATCTCCTGATTCCAAGTGCCCAGTTTGGGGTGTCCCGGATGCACCCCCTGGTTCCAGAGGCCCAGTTTGGGGTGTCCAGGATGCACCCCCTGATTCCAGAGGCCCGGTTAGGGGTGTCCAGGATGCATCTCCTGATTCCAAGTGCCCAGTTTGGGGTGTCCCGGATGCACCCCCTGGTTCCAGAGGCCCAGTTTGGGGTGTCCAGGATGCACCCCCTGATTCCAGAGGCCCGGTTAGGGGTGTCCAGGATGCATCCCCCAATTCCAGAGGCTCGGTTTGGGGTGTCCAGGATGCACCCCCTGATTCCAGAGGCCCAGTTTGGGATGCCTGGGATGCAGCGCCCCAGTCCCAGGTGCCTGCTGGCGAGGGTCTGCATCCCAGCATCCGAAGGATACTCAGCATAGATCCAACTTATTCTGGTGGTTCCCACCTTTTTCTGGGCAGTTCATGCCTGGGGGAGACGCACGGGCCGGGGGCGGGCGAATTCCAGCGGCTGGGGCGAGAACCCTGCGGCAGCAGCGCCGCTCTCCCGTTTATCCGGGAACGCTCCTGGCTGTGCCGGGGCCGCTGGCGCAGCTTTTCCAGGGATCTCGGCCGTGCTGGGAGCGGCTCTGCCGGAGCTCCCGGGGAAGTCGGGCTCGCCGAACACCAAATTCCAGCGCCGCGGTGGGGAAATGACCAAGGGGAAAAGCATGGAGGGAGCGGATGTTCTGGGATGTCTCAGCTTCCTCGTCAGCCCCGGAGAGGGGGCACCGAGCCAAGCGCCGGCGGGTAACGAATCCCTCGGGAACGGGCAGCGCTTGGGTGATTGCCCCGGTAATCCCTCGGGAAGGGCACTGCCTGCCCTGCTGCCCCCACAGAGGGGTTCGGGGCCGGGCTGGGGCTGCCAGCGGGGTTAAAGCCCCTTGGGAAGCTCCTGTCAGCGCCCCGGCCCCAGTGAAGGGATTCTTCCCCGATTCTTCCTCAGCCAGGGATGCTGGAATCGTAAAATCCTGGAATGGCTGGGTGGGAAGGGACCTCAGAGCCCCTCCAGTGCCACCCCTGCCAGGGCAGGGACACCTCCCACTGCCCCAGGTGCTCCCAGCCCCAGTGTCCAGCCTGGCCTGGGCCACTGCCAGGGATCCAGGGGCAGCCACAGCTGCTCTGGCAATTCCAGCCCAGCCAGGAATCCCTGCCCAAGATCCCATCCAGCCCTGCCCTCTGGCACTGGGAAGCCATTCCCTGGCTCCTGTCCCTCCAGGCCTTGTCCCCAGTCCCTCTGCAGCTCTCCTGGAGCCCCTTGAGGCCCTGCAAGGGGCTCTGAGCTCTGCCTGGAGCTTCTCCTCTCCGCGCTTGGCAGAGCCTGGAGCAGCCTGGGACAGTGGGAGGTGTCCCTGCCACGGCAGAGGTGGCACTGGAGGGGCTCTGAGGTCGCTTCCCACCCAACCATTCCCTGATTCCCGGACTCTATAATTTATAACTTTATTATTTATAGTTCTCCGTTGTGCTGAAGCAGCTCTGGTTATTTCCGTGCCGTCGCTTCCATCGTTCCCCGCCGTTCCCATTTGTCCTGCGGCGTTCCTGCTCCAGCTCCCGGCAGAGCCGAGGCTTCCCGGGCCTTCATCCCTGCCCGGGATGATGAGGGTGGTCGTGCCAAGGGTGTCCTGGAGCGGGCAGGGAGCGGAGCCTGGCGCGGGAGCACCAATCCCGCCGGATCCGGGGCTGTCCCGCACCGGGGTCTCAGGGTCACTGTTCCAACACTGGGGTCCTGTACCCCGCTTTGGGGTCCTGTACCCTCTTTTGGGGTCCTATACCTCCCTTTGGGGTCCTGTACACCGCTTTGGGGTCTCCCAGCCGGAATGTTGGTGCCGGGGAGCTCCATCCCCAGGGATGAGGAGGGTGGGCAGGAGCTGTGGTCACTGACAGCAGCGATGGGTCAGCGCCGGCGGTGGATCCGGCTCGTCCCGGGCGGGCTCCGGCTCATCCCGGTGCCGCGGGAAGCAGCTCCCAGAGGATTCTGGTTCGGTGTGCAGCCCTCACTGACAAGGCCAACGACTTCATTAATTTGAGCTGCCTAATTGGGAGCAGCGCGTGCCGAGGGCAGGGGTGGATTCCTGGAGGGAGGCCGGGAGGATTTTGGGGGAAATCCACCCAAATCCCGCTCCGTGCAGGGAGCTCCCGGCTCCAAGAGCTGCTGGTGCACCCGGAGAGGAGAAAAAGCTTTCCTTCCTGCTTTGGGATGCTGTTATCCCGGGATGGGGACCCCTCTGGGAATGCCCAGGGCTCGCTGGGCCCTGTTTGTGGAGGACACCGTGCTCAGGGCGCTGCCGCTCCTCCGTCCGTTCCCAAATGGCCGGGAGTGTCCCGGACACCCTGAGTCCACTCGGGGTGACCCCCGTCCCTATGGGCTGCGATTCCTGCTGTTCCTGGTGTTTGGGAATGGGATCAAAAATGGGATCCAAAACCCCCCCCGAGCCTGTCCCAGCTGGGAATGCCAAGCTCTGGAGCAGCTCAGCTCAGTCTGATCCCATTCCTGATCCCATCCCTGACCCCAAACTTTCCTTGCAGAGAAAAATTTGGATCAAGTTTGGGATCCGAAACCCAGAGGTGGCACTCCCAGCTGGGAATCCCACCCTCTGGAATCTCTAATTCCCGTTTCTATCCCAAATTTCGCGCAGGGACCCCCCTGAGCCTGTCCCAGCTGGGAATGCCAAGCTCTGGAGCAGCTCAGCTCAGTCTGATCCCATTCCTGATCCCATCCCTGACCCCAAACTTTCCTTGCAGAGAAAAATTTGGGATCAAATTTGGGATCAAAAATGGGATCCAAAACCCCCCCCCGAGCCTGTCCTAGCTGGGAATTCCACCCTCTGGAGCGGCTCAGCTGCCTGCTGTTCTTCATGGCTGGGAGTGTCCTGGGCTGCGATTCCTGCTGTTCCCGGTGTTTGGGAGCGTCCTGGGCTGCGATTCCTTCTGTTCTTCGTGGCTGGGAGTGTCGTGGGCTGCAATTCCCGCTGTTCGTGGTGTTTGGGAATGTCCTGGGCTGCAATTCCTGCTGTTCCTTGTGTTTGGGAGTGTCCAGGGCTGCAATTCCTGCTGTTCCTTGTGTTTGGGAGTGTCCAGGGCTGCAATTCCTGCTGTTCCTTGTGTTTGGGAGTGTCCAGGGCTGCAATTCCTGCTGTTCCTTGTGTTTGGGAGTGTCCAGGGCTGCAATTCCTGCTGTTCCTTGTGTTTGGGAGTGTCCAGGGCTGCAATTCCTGCTGTTCCTTGTGTTTGGGAGTGTCCAGGGCTGCAATTCCTGCTGTTCCTTGTGTTTGGGAGTGTCCAGGGCTGCAATTCCTGCTGTTCCTTGTGTTTGGGAGTGTCCAGGGCTGCAATTCCTGCTGTTCCTTGTGTTTGGGAGTGTCCAGGGCTGCAATTCCTGCTGTTCCTTGTGTTTGGGAGTGTCCAGGGCTGCAATTCCTGCTGTTCCTTGTGTTTGGGAGTGTCCAGGGCTGCAATTCCTGCTGTTCCTTGTGTTTGGGAGTGTCCAGGGCTGCAATTCCTGCTGTTCCTTGTGTTTGGGAGTGTCCAGGGCTGCAATTCCTGCTGTTCCTTGTGTTTGGGAGTGTCCAGGGCTGCAATTCCTGCTGTTCCTTGTGTTTGGGAGTGTCCAGGGCTGCAATTCCTGCTGTTCCTTGTGTTTGGGAGTGTCCAGGGCTGCAATTCCTGCTGTTCCTTGTGTTTGGGAGTGTCCAGGGCTGCAATTCCTGCTGTTCCCGCTGTTTGGGAGTGTCCTGGGCTGCAATTCCCGCTGTTCCCCGTGCCTGGGAATGCCCCGGACACCCCAGGCCCGTGTCAGGGCGATTCCCATCCCCAGGCTCCCAGTGCCGCCGCTGTCCTGCCTGGAACGGGCCGGGCAGAGGGAGCGGGGCCGGAGCGAGGGCCGTTCTCTCCCGTGATTAATCCGCGGCGACGGACGGTCCCGCCGGGCTCGGAGCGCTCCCAGAGCCCCGCGGAGGAGGCTGGAGCGGGCAGCGCTGGCAGCACCANGAGGAGCTCTGGCGGAGCGGGGAGGGCTCGGAGCAGCCCCCGGGGAGCGCTCGGAGCGGCTCCGGGTGAGTTTGGAAGTGAGGATGGTCGGCGCCGGAGCCCCGGGAATGGTCCCCAGTGCTGAGGGGACAGGGTTGTGCCCGTGGTGCCAGCGGGTGCCAGCTGTGGGGGCACCTCCAGATCCCCCCATGGCCCTGGGTGGTGCCGGGGCCGTGCAGGACCAGGACAGGGCCCTCGGGAGCTTCTGTGTGCTGGGAAAAATGGGAATCGTGTGAAAATGGTCAAATTCCACTGAAAGGCTCTGGCAGGAGCCTGGTTTGATAACGAAGGTCCAGAGCAGCTGTGGCTGCCCCTGGATCCCTGGCAGTGGCCCAGGCCAGGCTGGACACTGGGGCTGGGAGCACCTGGGGCAGTGGGAGGTGTCCCTGCCCTGGCAGGGGTGGCTCTGGAGGGGCTCTGAGGTCCCTTCCCACCCAACCATTCCCGGATTCCATGAAGTACCAGGTCCTGCCCTTGGCTCTCCCCAAGTCCCTGGAGTGCCCCAGGCTCGGACAGAGCCCCAGGGCAGGGACTGTCCCCTGTGCTGGCCCTGCTGAGGGACCCCCTGGAATGGGGGGGGCAGCTGCGGGCCCTGCGGCCAGGAGAGCCCTGGAGGGGCTGGGGCGTGTCCAGGGAACGGAGCTGGGTAGGGGCTGGAGCCCCCGGAGCGGCCGAGGGAGCTGGGAAAGGGGCTCAGCCTGGAGCAAAGGAGGCTCAGGGGGGCCCTTGTGGCTCTGCACAAGTCCCTGACAGGAGGGGGCAGCCGGGGGGGGTCGGGCTGTGCTCGCAGGGAACAGGGACAGGAGGAGAGGGAACGGCTCAGGCTGGGCCAGGGGAGCTCAGGGTGGATATTTGGAAATTCCCTCCTGCAAAAGGCTGCCCAGCCCTGGCACAGGGGTGGAGTCGCCATCCCTGTTGGGATTTCAGAGCCGTGCGGATGTGGCACTCGGGGACGGGGTCAGTGGTGGCCTTGGCAGTGCTCGGCTCTGCCTCGGGGACCCTGGGGGCTGCAGTGGCCCTGTCCCCCCACCGGCGCTGGCGTTTCCAGCTGGCAGCTCCCGCTCTCCTCCCGCTCGTTCCGCCGTGGCGCTGGGAGTTGATGAGCTCTGCTAATTACTGTACAAATAATGAGCTTCCCTAATTGCGCTGGCAGGGATGGGGGGGCTCTCCCCACCTGCCATCCCACGGCGCCACCGGGCTGTGGGTCCCCTCGGCTCCACCGGGGTCCCCCCAAGGGTGTTGGCACCCGGAATTCTTGGAAAAAACCCCGGAATCTTTGCAGGGGGAGCTGGGAGCTCTGGCTCATCCCGGGGGGGCTCGGGCCCTTCCCCCTGCTCCGAGCACCCCGGGATGGGTGGGATGCGTGTTCCAGACACCGCCTGTTCCCTGTCAGGGATCTCTGGGATGGATCTCCAGGATGGATTTCCCACCCGGCTCACCCCAGGTGGGTTCAGCCGAGGGTGAAGCGTGGCATGACACCGCCCATGAGCCATTGCCCCTTCCCTGCCTCGGCTTCCCGGGAGCCTCCCTGGATCCCTGGGGGCCTCTCCTGCTCTGGGTGGGATTCTTCTCCCACCAGGGAACGGAGCCGGCTCCCCGCACCCAGGGATCCCTCGGGGGCTGCAGAATCGGAACGTGGGAGCTGGGTTTGCCATCCCGGGTCTGGAGCGTTTCCAGCTGCTCCAGCTGTGCTTGCATCCGTCCTCACCCCCACCCTGCACTCTTGGGAAGGGGCTGGGAGCAGGACCCCCGGCCACCGGGAATGTTCAATCCCCCCCTGGAATCCTGGCAGTGGATACTGGCTGCTGCATCGCTGGAAATAGGCCTTAATTAGGCCCCGCCCAGCGTAGCGCTGTTAATTGGGCAGGCGAGCCAGAATTCTCTCACCCTGTCGGATGTTCCGGGCCGTGGGGGTGCTGCTTCAGGAGGAGGGAATTTGGGAAGGGGGGTCTCATCCCCCTCTGGAGCCGCTCCATCCCTCACAGGAACCAAAAAGCGAGGGATGCCAGCCCGGGACAGAGCAGCACGTTCCCGTGAAATCCGGGATTCAGAGCTCGGCGTTCCGGGGGAGGGCAGCGGGTGCCCCCCTCCTGCGGCAGCTCCCTGAAGGTGCAGCTCCGGCGTCGGCGCTAATGGAGCCGCGTCCTCGCTGCTCACCTTTAATTAAGTGAGCCTCAGATCCCTGGGTTTAATTAACTTCTCAGTGGCTGATGACTCCATCCAGCAGCCGAGGAGAGCCGGGACCGGCATCTCATGGAGTCCAGGGGTCCCAGAGTGGGTTGGGATGAGTTGGGTTGGGTTGGAAGGGACCTTGGAGCCCATCCAGTCCCACCGTGGGCAGGGATGCTCCCACTATCCCGGGCTGTTCCCAGCCCTGTGAACGTTCCAGGGATGGGGCCGCCGCAGCTTCTGGGGCGGATCCTTGTTGGGATCCAACTCCTGCCTCGGAAAATGGGTTAAACCCAACAAAATCCATCTCCGTGTCCCGGAGTTTGCCGGCTGCAGGGTTCCGTTGCCTTCCTGCCATTACACTGATTTTTCCTGTTTATTTGCAAAACCTCCGCTGAGCGTCCGAGTTTTTGAACGGCTTCCCAGAGCCATCAGCTGTCCCCGCGCCGGGAACGTCGTTGTTGTGGGACAGCAACGCGGGATTTAATGGGGGCTGACAGGGCGGCCGTCGGGGCGGTTTGGGTTGGGCACTTAAACGTTCCCATTATCCAGCTCCTGGCGCAGCCAGGCCGCGTGCGGAGAATTCCCAAAGGGAACGGGCACTTGGCAGCAGCAGCAGCCGCAGCGGCAGCGGGATGCGAGGGCTCGGTCAGCGCCGGCACGTCCAGGGCTGCAATGGGGCAGCCGTGGGTCCCGGCACAGCGCTGCGGGGCCCGTGCTGGTGACCCCTTTGTGGGGTGACCCCTTTGTGGGGTGACCCCTTCTTGGCGTGACCCCTTTTTGGGGTGGTCCCACACGGCTGCAGACCCCTGAGCTACTCCAGTGGAGCTCTGGGGAGGACTCAGGTTGCGCCTCCGCGGCGCATCCAGGACCGGCACGATGGCGCCGTGGGTCCCGGCGTGGCGCAGGAATGGCACCGGTGCTGGGCTGCCGGTGCTGGCTGCCCCCTTTTTGGGGTGATTCCTTTTTGTGGTGGTCTCAGTGGCTGCAGACCCGATGGAGCTTTGTGGAGGACTCAGGTCCCGCCTCCACGGCTCCTTCAGGAATTCTCCTCCGGCCCCTGAGCCCCCGGCACTGCTGGGAGGTGCCGGGGCCACCCAGGGCTTTGCCGTCCCTCTTCCTGCGCTCCAGCGGGATGGGATTAGGGATTTAACAGCCTGTGCCAGACAGACACTTAACTAAGCCATAAATTTGGAGTTCGTTAGTGAGGATTAATTAGTGTTTGCGCAGGGCTTTGCCGCGCGGAGCCGCGCTCGGTGTTGGAGCTCCTCTGTGACCTTGGTGAGGGCGGGAGAGGCTCAGGGCCCAGATCCGTCGGATCCCACTGACAGAAGGGTCCAGGAGTCACCCCAAGGATTCAGGGACCGGGAATGCTCCAGGAGCCCATGGGCAGGGGCTGGAAGTTTGGGACAGGGGAGCTGTGCCCCCCTGGGAGGGGCAGAGGGAGAGGCCGGTGGTGCCACGGCAGCTCCTCCATGCTCGTTCCAAGCTCCCACAGCTCCAGGGGCTGGAGCAGCGCCTGGGATCTGCTTTGGGATCTGCTCTGGGGGCGGGAGGTGCCCAGGTGAGGGGCTGAGCCCGCCCTGTGGCACCCCCGTGGCTGAATCCTCCATCTCCATGCGGTGACTTTTCCGTGGAGCGACAGCGGTGGTTCCGTGGCGCTGGGAAATGAGGAATTCATCATCCCAATATCCCGGCTTCCCTGCAGTTCGTTAGGGAGGAGCCGAGCGCCGGTGCCGGTGTCCGCCCACTCCCCCTCCGTCTCACTCCGCTCCTCCATTCCCGGCTGCTTTGGCCTCATCTCCTTCTTTTCCATGATTTCCTCCCCAGCTCGGGGTGGCATGAGGGGGGCCTTGCCCACCACACCGTGCCAGCGAGCAGAGCGACTGCCAAGGGCCGTCCTCCACCGGGGCGGGGTTGGGATGGGTCATGCTGGATCACACTGGGTCACTTCAGGTCACTTTGTGTTGAGTCATGTTGAGTCACCTTGGGTTGTGTTGGGTCACTTTGGGTCACGCTGGGTTGTGTTGTGTAACTTTGGGTCCTGTTGAGTTATACTGGGTTGCTTTGGGTCACTTTGGGTTGTGTTGGGTCACACTAGGTCACTTTGGGTCCTGTTGAGTTACACTGGCTTGCATTGGGTCATGTTGCATTGTGTTGGGTCACACTGGGTCACTTTGGGTCCCATTGGGTCCTGTTGGGTTGCGTTGGGTCGTGTTGGGTTGTGTTGGATTGCATTGGGTTGTGTTGGGTGACTTTGGGTCCCATTGGGTCCTATTGGGTTACATTGGTTTGTGTTGGGTCACTTTGGGTCCCGTTGGGTTACGTTGGGTTACACTGGTTTGTGTCGGGTCTCGTTGGGTCCTGTTGGGTTACGTTGGTTTGTGATGGGTCGTGTTGGATTGTGTTGGGTCACATTGCTTTGTGTTGGGTTGTGTTGGGTCACTTTGGGTCCCATTGGGTCACTTTGGGTCCTGTTGGGTCACTTTGGGTCCCGTTGGATCACACTGGGTTGTGTTGGGCCACTTTGGGTCACTTTGGGTCCCGTTGGATCACACTGGGTTGTGTTGGGCCACTTTGGGTCACTTTGGGTCCCGTTGGGTCACACTGGGTCNGGTCACACTGGGTCGTGTTGGGTCACTTTGGGTCCCGTTGGGTTACACTGGTTGTGTTGGGTCGTGCTGGATTGCGTTGGGTCACATTGGGTCCTGTTGGGTCACTTTGGGTCACTTTGGGTCACTTCGGGTCCTGCTGGGTTACGTTGGGTTGTGTTGGGTCGTGCTGGATTGCGTTAGGTGGAATCCCCGTTTCCGTTGGGAATCTCCCCTTTTTGTGCAGCCTCTGCAGGGATTCCACTCCAGGAGATGCCCTTGGACAGGGCCCGGACATCCCGGGGGGTCACCCCCACCCCAAATTCCCATCACCCCATTCCCTTCGGGAGCCGCCGCTCGGAGATGCCCAACCTGGCACCGGGAGGCTGCCGGCACCTCCTCCCGGGGATGTCGGGATGATCCCGGGGTCCCCGTGGGGTTCAGCAGAGCCGGGGAAGCCTGAGCCAGGACCCGGAGTGGGGTGGGGGCCCTGGGAGAGGGCGGGGGCGATGCTGATCCAGGCGGGATTCGGGAATCCCCTGACCCGTGTCCCCTCTCCCAGCAGGACAAGAACAGGAAGCTGAGGCCCCTCTACGACATTCCCTACATGTTCGAGGCCCGGGAATTCCTGCGCAAGAAGCTCATCGGGAAGAAGGTACGGAGGGAGCGGGCGAGGTCGGGATGAGGCTGAGGATGAGGGAATGGAGGGGACAAGGCTGAGGGTGAGGGGACGGGAATGGGATGAAGCTGAGGATGAGGGAATGAAGGACGGGATGAGGCTGAGGATGAGGAAACGGGGATGGTATGAGGCTGAGGATGAGGGAACG
>WEIT01040427.1:1252-14279 GCA_013389985.1 Dryoscopus gambensis | reverse complement strand
CTTCAAACATACCTTACATCGTGGTAAAAAGGGGAGGGGGGAAATCAAGAATCTACTTTCTGTCTGTGTGATCTAGGATATACCACTGCTTTCAGCCCTTCAAACTCAACTTTTTATCAACGCGTAAATGTTAATGGTGAAAGTCTGTTTCAGGATGTTCTCCCTGTGCTGTCTTGAAGGAAAGGAACTGTTGCTGGTTTTGGGGGAAGCAGCTGCACAGGCATCACCACATTTGTGCTATAAAACAATTTTCAAAAGAGCTGCAAATTCACTGTTGACTGCCAAGCANTACATTGTTGTATCCCCTCTCCCCAAAAAAATAAAATTAAATTGATGTTTTTTTATTTACGTGGCTGTCAGTGACAAGAAATCATAGTAACAGATTCTTTTCAGTACATTATGTGGGTGAAAAATATTCAGATTTGGAGCATTCATTCCTATTTTTTATAATTTCACAGATTAGAAAAAATTAATAATTAATTTTTATGCTGTAGCCTGAAAAATTGCTTTTTATTATCAAACAGAAAATGAATAACATGCTTGTTTCATATCCTATTTGTCAACATGTTTTACTCTGTAGGTGATAGTATTTTGTTGTTTGTAATGTCCCTCCTAAAAGTTCAATCAAATCACTAGACATATATCTTATCTGAGAAAGAGTTATTTCCTGCTGGGGATACTGAAAACTCTCTAAGCAATGTCTAGAAAGAATTTATGAACAGCAGATTTCAGGCTTTCTACCTTGCTGAGGATACAGATATGGCAGAAGCAGCTTCACAAATATCTAAGGAAATACCCTGCTAAAATACTATAGAACATAAAAGAAACAAAAGAACCTGAAAACAGATTGTTAGCTCCTAAGAATCATTAATTTTGTTCAGACTCAGACACAGTTGATACATATGCTGCAGGTATTACAGACTGATTAATGATTTAGGAGATTAACCATGGGGAGATAGAGAAGTTAAAAAAACCTCCAAAACCCAAAAAAGCCCATCACAGGCCGAAAGCCCAAAGTAAAAATGTCTTTATTGGAAAAAAGACTTGAATGAAAGAATCCTGTCTCCCCCATGTGACAACCTCACCTGTATATATCAGGAATAATTTTCTTCTCTGATCCTTCTAAATTAGTGATAGTGTATATAGCGATAGTGTATATTATTGTATATTATTTCCTGAAGCTGTTTCAGAGTCACCTAGTAAATATGGCTGCTGAAAAATTTTAAAGATTTAGCTCTGGAGAATAGAGACACTTTGAAACCTTTTTTTTTTTTTTCCTAGTAGCTTTTCTCTTGGTAAAGATTCCATAGAATGAAGCCTTCTTGGTCTGAATGGACCCATCTCATTAGAACATCCATGCTTTGGTATTTTGCAACAATTAGCAACTAAACCAAAACTAATAAAAAAGTTGATCTAATAGACATTCAGGAGAGTGTTTTCAAAATTTCAGGATTTCTGTTCCTGAAATGCTCTCTCACAACATCTTTTATCTGTAATTTTTCATTTAGAAAAAAATAACTATCTTTAATTCAAATGGTTATTGAATCCCATAGCACAATGTGGATGAAATGCATTCATTAGGAAAAAAAAAAATCTTCCTCAAGTATCAGTGAACATATATGTCTGATAAAACCAATGTTAATTCCCAAATTAAATTAAGGATTTAGAGCAGTATGTTCCTAGCTCAGATGAATTCATCAACTGGAATGTTTTGCATTGAAAGAAGTCCTCCCTAATATCCTGCCAATGGTGTTTTAATTTGTATAAACCATCAATTATTGGCTAGACTGAAAAGAAATCATCAACCAGAGATTAATATACCCACCCAGAAACTAAGAGATCTGAGACTGTTTGATATTCTGACCCTGGGTGCAGACTAGAAGAACCATGGGGGAAAAAAACTGAATAAATATCTTTAAAAAGTGCATTTTAGAAAAGAAAGAAGAAGTTTCTCCAAGATGAGTCTGTTTTGCCCTTGATCAAAACAGTTTTGATAAGTCACCAAAGTTTTAGAACTTGCTGAGCAATATTTATACAGCATTAAGGCCTTTTCTGTTTTTCATGCTGCTGTCCCTCCCATCAAAGAAGAGTAGCCTGGGAGTGCAGAAGAGGATGGGAGAGGACACAGTCAGGACAGTTGACCCCAGCTGACCAAAGGGCTACCCCATACCATGTGCTCAGAAGTAAGAGCTGGGGGATGGTTTTCCAATGGTTACCATTGCTCAGGAAGTGACTAGGCATGGGTTTGCTAGTGGTGAACTACTGCATTTGCGTTAGCTATTTTCTTTCTTTTTAATTTCTTCTCCTTCATTTTTCTCTTTTACTTATTAAATTGTCTTTATCTTCCCCATTCTCCCATATGGCAGCAAGTTCAGTGGCTGCGTAGGGCTTAGCACATCTCTCAATTAATCCGCAGCAGTGCATCACTTCATTTTATTTCCATTGACTTTAATGTATTATTTTATTGAACTTCATCATCACCAAGTCTAGACAGTCTATTTAAACTTGATCCAAGAATTCCAGACTGTGCATTGAGTGTTTGACTAATAATTTTCATTTATGCTTCCTTGCTATTAATTTGTTTCTTAGAGGCTTTCTAAAAGACCTGATTTTTATCTGAGCTTTTCTTCCAGTAAAAAAATATTTTAAAATAATTTAAGATACCCTTCTTCAGGTCAAACTTACTTTCATGTCATTATTTGATAAATGAGAGCCTACTACATAGACAAAAGCACTCATCATGCTCATTGAAAGCCTGTGGTAACATTGAAACATCATGGTGAATCATTCTGTATCCAAATACACAGAAATTTCTGGTTATGAAGCAATGTGTTAACAGGAATTTTTATTAGTTTGCTTTTCTTTTAGTGTTAGAACAGCTCTGCCTCCAGAGTTTTGCTGAAGTGATATAGACTCTTCAATCCTATTCTCAAGTCCAATTAAAGCAATCATAAACATTTCTAACTTTTTTCCTTGGTGGAGGTAAAATGAACAAAGAACCACTGATTACAAAAAAGCAATTTTGAAAATTCTCGCAGAGGATGGATTTTGGCACTGAAATTATCTGGAAACAATAAAAATATTAACAAAGAATCAATGACTGTGGGAAGAAATGCTAGAAATTATTTGTTCTCTTTATTCAAATCAGGAGTGGACTTGGAAGTAGTATCATTCACTTACTTTTACAGAATGATATATGATATATGTCAAGGAGATGGGCCCACTAGCGTTTAAATTTTCAATATTGAACAAATTGTTTTAAAATATTAGGGAATATTTTGAAATAAAATATGGCTGTGACTTCAAAATTTAGTTAAATATTTGATAGCCATCTCACTGTGACTGCCAGATACCCCTAAAGCTGAATATAGAAAGCAATTAGAAAAACGGGTTTGGAAACTAGATTAAGGATTAAGGGACAGATCCTCAGTCCACGTAAATTTACCTAATTCCACTGGTTTTAATGAATCTGTGTTGCATTACGTGTGCTGAGCATTCAGCACTAAGAATTTATCGGCTCAGGAATTCAAAGGAACTCTCCTTGGCTCCCGCAACTAATCATGTATTATAACTCTAGAATTTTAGCGAAATTGAAATGATTTTTGAAATCCGAGTATGTATTTATCATGTGTTTGCAGACAAAAACTTTAACTCAAAAAAGTGACAACTGGATTTGTTGCATGAATAAGTTCATGGCATTCTGAAGCTTGTATTATACTGTGGGACAAAATAAAGAATCTCTGAATACAGTTAAAAGATTAACAAGGACTTTAACTGATATGGAAAAAGTCAAAGATGAGCATGTTTTATTCTGACCAGTTATATAGAGCAAACTATGTCTCCACCTAGCTTGGTGTTTAAATTATTTTATATCCAGAATGTAAATAAAATCACTGACTTCCAAATTAAAATTTGAACATTAATTTCTTAGTTTATTTATTTATTTTTATTATTATTATTATACATTCCTTGCTGAACCAATATTTTGTTAGAAATTTATTCAATTTTCAATGCAGTTTAACTTTGAGTGCTTTGATGAGAAAGCAATGTCATGTAACATGAAAAAAAAAATGGAGGGATGTTCACAGAAGGATACTCCAAAAATAAGAATATTAAAACAACCAGATTCTTACTCCCAAATAATGCCTGGAAGAGAACAACAGCATTAGTTGTAACTGGAAGAAATATACTGACAGGAATATGATTTCTTTTAGTCTCCATTTAGACTAAACACTATATTACAAAACTATTTTGTCCTCCAACACAGTTCAGAGCCAATGTAATTTGTTTTCCTATAACCTTTGACATATAATTTAAGAAACATAAACTTATCCTTTAGTGATTTCATTATCCAGTTAATCCACATGAAATATTAAAAGTCATTAAAAGAGATGATGGGGAGGTCAATTTCACAACAGCCATTTGAAAAAGGTACTAAATTTAGTCAAACTTCCTTTTATGAAGTAGTCTTTGACATTAACTTTTCAAACTATGCCTGGGATGTAATGGACACAAGATAAATGATTTTGAAATACCTGTAAGGCAAAGGAGACCAGGTTAGAACACTGGCCCTAAAGTCAAGTCACTCATATCCATTTTTCACCTGTCACCTGACTATCTGCAAATCGCTTGGGTTCTGTAATTGTTCTCACTAACTGTATAAAATATTTTGATTTATTAAACTTTCTTGGATGGGAACTTTCCCTCACTATACGTGATTATTGGCATGACAGTATTGTCTAGAGACTTATCACAATCCTTTAAAATGTCTTCCTTATATATACAACTAATTGTTAAGTACCCTGTCCTGGTTTGAAAGGAAGTGAGTTTTTTGAGGAAGTTATAGTCAAACCAATCAGTGGTCAGACTGAATATTGACACCTGGCATGACCACTGAAGAGATTTGTCACCTCTGAGAACATAGGGAGATAAAGGAGAGAATCACAGAGGAACTCCCTTTTGTGTTCCAGCTGTTGAAGGGAGCAGATGTCCTCCCCCGCCCAGCCTGAGGCCTGAAGCTGGGCCTGGGCCTGGGTGGGGGAGGGGCAGCCATGCGGCCTGAGCAGAGAGGTAGGCCGGAGCCCGGAGAGAGAGAGAGGGTGGAAGGAAATGGAACTGAGCCAGCTTCTGCAGGATGGAAGGGCGGAGAGACGAGGAGATGGTTTTCTACCTCCCCCCCTCCCGAGAGAGAGAGACTGTGCCGGCTGAGGAGCAGAGCGGGGGAGGTTCCCGGCCGTGGCAGTCCTGGAGTTGACGGCAGTAGAGACTAAGACTTTTTAACCTTTATGAAACATTAATCCTCCTGAGCAGTGTTTTGAGTGAGAACAGAGACAGCCTGGAATCCTGTGATGTTAGAGAAATTGATGGGAAGAATCCAAAGTGGGGGGAGATGATGGAGTGGCTTTGGCTGGACTTTTCTTGTATAGCCATGTACTGAACCAATCTGTCTTTAATACATGAGACTGCATTTAGGTGGATGCAGTGGCTGGATGCCAGATACGGTGACCTGCTGCAGTGATGCCAAGTGTGAAGTGGAGGAAGAAGGAGAAAGGATGAAGAGGGTGTGGTGGTGCCCTCTGTCTTCAGCGAAGAAGACCAGGAAGAGGGTGTGGTCGTGCCCCCTCTCTTCAGAGCAGAAGAAACCCTCGGCCCCAGGAGTTATAAAATGGGGGGGACTGTTGTCCCAAAAAGGAGCTTCTGGTACTTGGCAAAGCATCATTGAATCCTGAGGGCAGTTTCGGTCCATGGATGGTGGTGAGAGCACCAGACATGGAAGGACACTATGGGTTACAAGAGAGACTCCTCTTCTTAGATGGACTGAGAATTGATTATTTGAGTATTGTTAACTGATCAGGAAATCCAAGGTTTTGTCTGATTGTGTGAAGGGTGGAAGTTGGGAGGAGGAGGAATGTTTCGGAGAGTTTTCATTCTGTTCCCTGTGTGTTTCTTTCCTTTAATGTAGATTAATAAAGTTTTTTTTTTTCCTATTTCTAAGTTTGGGCCTGCTCTGCTCTTTTCCTGATCACATCTCACAACCATCATTAGTAAAAATATATTTTCATGGGGCACTGGCATTGTGTCCAGTGTCAAACCATGACATACCCGAATAACACTGATAAAACATGGATTTTGAAAATAAGACAGTCTGATAGTTCTGTTAAATTATTTTCTACCAGTAAATTTCAAACTGAGATTTAAACTGTCACAAATTTACTGGATTTTGTGTTGTGATTATGAAATTCTGAATATGTAGGAGCTGAATTCTACTTTTAATTCCTATAGAACACATCCTGTCCATTTAACTAAAATAAGTAAACCTGATCTTCAATTGGATTTAATCAGATTAATTAAAGTAGATTTAACTTAATTAGCCTGCCTACAGAAAGTTTGTGTGGATTTGGCAGTTTGTGTCTATTAAATTAACAAGGCATAAGCAGAAAAAAAAAGAAAAAAAGCCCAAACCAAAACAAATAACACCCAACCAAAACCTTCCAAATTAGAATAATAATAATAAAAAACCCCTCAAGCCAAAACAAACCCCCAAATACTGAAATTGTATATAGAGTCTACGTGATGTGAGTGTGAGAACACAAAATCCCCTGGTCTCTGTGACATTATTGCCTTTCTTAGAAGGACACAGAATGATTGAGTGAGGCATTACTTATCCATCCTCCTAAGTGCCCACTGATATGACCCAGCTTTCAACATTGTCTTTTATATCTAGTTTGACTTGCACGAAATGTCTTGTCTGAGACTGTACATTTATCTGTAGATTTTTCAGAAGCTATTTTGTTCTATTCCAGCTAAAGATGAAGTAAAAGTTGCAAGCAATTTGTCCATTTTCTGTCTGAGTAGATTTCCCAAAAGTGAAAAAAATTACTGAAACTTGAAAATGTGATGAAGTTGCAAAAAATTTGTCATTTTAAACTGCAGATTTTCTCAAAATGAAAAGCTTGCACATTCAAAGTCTGAAAACTCCAATGAATGTAGTGGGTTCAGTTTGTAACTGAGCAGAAACACCAATTAAGTGTAGTGGTTTTGTTCACATTTTTTACCTTCTGTGAGATAAGAATTAGGAGGAATGCAAAGCAGGCTCCAAACTTTAAAGATTATGAAGAAGTTTATTACTAACAGAATTAAAAGTAAAAAGAAATAACAAGGAGTTAAAGAAAAACCCCCTTTTTCCTCCAGCACCTCCCTTTTTTACCCAACTCGCACAATGGATAGCAAACTATGATTTTGGTCAGTATTATAGTTCTTAAAAGTCTCTCCATTATTTAAGGAAAAAAGGTTCTCTTTTGCTTCATGTGGTTTCCAAACTGCTCATAGGGCAACAGACCTGCCCAGAAATTCTGCTGCCGCAAAAAGTACCTCTCCCATGAATTTTGCAGTCCTCCCACAACTGCCAGCATGGGCCACACATGGGGTGTTTTTCTTTAAAGGATAAGCAAATTCTAGCTTAAAAGCAACTGCTTTCTTCTTCACAAAATCTCTAAAAGTCTCTTATAGCCCCAAGGTGACCTGGCATGGTCACATTTCTTCTTCCCACAGGCTGCACAAAAAATTCTCATCCCCCCATGTCTTTAAGTGATTAAAGAGAAAAGGACAGTTTGTGATATTACAGTTTTTCCCACAGCCTGCAAAAAGTATTTTTAAGCTTCGCGCTGGGCACGATTCTGCCCTCTTTTCCCATCACCACCTTCAGCTCCATCTCCCATGACTTACTTTCTCTTTCCCTCTGACCTTGAAGTCGCCATGATTTTCTTTGGGCTTTATGTTGGAGAAAAATCCTCTTTCTCTTTATGCGGCCGGCTCCTCAGCTCAACTCTAGCTACGTTGGCTGCAGGAAGCTCTATTGGCTCCCGCTGGGTCTGCGCAGGGGCCGCGTGAGGGGGGAGGTCTCCAGTCGCTGGAAGCTGCTGGTGGTATCGGCTATGCAGCAGCTTAATGGTTGTTTCTTAGCTGCCCGCAGCTCTGAGGGGGGTTTTCCCACAGCTACCCAGGGCCGTGCCCCGGTGCCAGGGGAGGGGAGGCCCGAGGCCGCTCCAAGAGACAGAGCCTGGGGCCCATCTTCCCCCCCTCCCCATGGGAGGCTTGAACACCAAAGGGAAGTTCCCACGTCTCCACGAGGTTTAAATATGTAAATTTCAAGAAGCGTTATTGGTTTAAACAACTGCCCATCAACTCAGGTTCAAACCACCACATGAATAGACTACATTTCACCTAAAATAAGAGTTAATGATATAATAAGTACAACATACGTATGCGATGTATTACTTCAATTCTGTCAGTTCTCGTATCTGTTCTTTTAAGAAAGATTGGTACTCAATTTTCTCTTTTCTTCCAAAAGTGAAAATTTAGTTACTTATGCATTCTATTAAGATACCTTTTTAAAGTTTCGATAAGAGAGTATCAGCAAGAAAAGTTATCTAAAGTACAGGGGTTTTATGCTTTGGGGTTTTTTTAAGAAAAAACCCCAAAATTTTAAGATTCTTTCTACTTTTCTGTTTCTGCCTCTAACTCTTCTCTAAATGCATTCTGCATGGTAGAATCACAGAATAGTTTGATTTGGAAGAGACCTTAAAACTCATCTAGTTCATGGACAGGGACATCCTCCACTGGACCGGGTTGTTGCCCCATCCAAATTGGTCTTGAATACTTCCAGGAATGGAACAATGGAACACCTTCCATCTCTCTGGACAACCTGTTCTAGTGTCTCATCACCCTAAAAAATGTCTTCTTTATGTTCAGACTAAATCTATCCTCTTTCAGTTTCAAACGACTGTGCCCTGTCACTACAGGCCTTGGTAAAACATCTCTCTGCACCTTGTTCATATGCCTCCTTTATGCATTGAATAGCCACACTCAGGTTTCCCCAGAGTCTTCCTCTCCAGGCTGAACAAACCTAGCTCTCTCAGCCTGTCTTCATATGCACCTTTTTATATAGTGCAGGATGTGGTTCAGCAACTACAGTTGCTGCCATATTTTACAGTGAAAACTAGGTTAAAAGTCAGAGGATGTTTGGTTGGAAGCTGAAGAGACCATAGTGATTGTACACATGAAGTCTCTTAGTACAAAGCAAAATGTGATTCAGTCTTTAATTACCTGAGTTAATTTATGAGAAGATAAATGCCCACCAGGATATCAACTCCACTGACCTGAAAGTGGACAGGTATTTTCTACTACCTCTGGCAATACTTCTGATGTGTAAAATAAATAAAAAAAAAAAAAAGTGGGATGAGCCTTACTGAAGCCTGTGTTCAAGATTTATGGATACTGTAAAATACGTCTTTGCAGCTTAGTGAATAGGCAGTCCACCTTTAGGCATCACAAAATATCCTGGAAAGATTAACTTTCAGTATTTCCTACCCTTTCTGTTGCTCTTTACTTAGCTGGTAGGGCATCAGACTCTTAAATTTGCCCTTTAAAATAGAAATGCTTTCTTCATTCATACATTCCTCCTCTTTTCCTTCCCCCTTTTTCTTCCCTCTTTTCCTTTCCCCTGTGTAAAGCTTAACAGGGCTTGAACTCAGCAAGTTGGTAATTAATTAAATAAATTAAAAGCGTAAGCCCTGAGGTTTGACCTGAGGGAGGAAATTGCTCTGACCGCTCAGTGACACAGAATGTGATTACTGAAAGATTAACAATGGGAAAGACAGCTGAAGAAACCACCCAAAGAGATAGTCACAAGATCCATTTCCACTCTGTTAGACCAAGAGCCATCCAGCTGGATCTTAACAGATGGTCTCAGTCTCTTGTAAAATGTTGAAGTATGCCTTAATTCTGTCTTAGGATTTCTACTGAAGAAAAAGCCTCAATTTATTGTATTTTTACTGCTGACAGCAATAGTCCATTGAAGTGGCAGTGAAAGCACAGGGAGACACTGGGGTTACTCTGTCTTTCTGGCTGACTGCCCACAGAGGCAAGGAAGTCACTCCTATTGTAATGCAGATGACAGAAAGCAAGGCACACACTGCAGCTGAATTAATTGAAAGGAACTCACTGCACACCCAAATATAATTTCAACTTTAAAAATACATTTTGGCATAATAAGTAGCATCACATGTTTCTGAGAGATGAGCACCCAACTGAATTATTAAGCTGTGCAGCTCAGTAGTACAGCATTTCAAAACAAAGATTTACACGCAGTACTCAGTTTGGAAAACCTTTCCTTGGGTTTTTGTTGCTGGGGGTTTTTTTGCCCCCCCTTTTTTTTTTTTGTCTTTGATGGGTGTGGTTTGGGAAAAGAAAGAGGAAGGGCAGAAGGACTGAATACAGAAATATTAGTCACCTTTGCATTTTCTCAACTCTCGTTCCAAAGAAGGCTCTGTGACCAGAGGACTTTTCTAAATAAATAAACTGCAATGATTTAGATATGAAATCTTCTTAAAGACATGACCTGACACTCTTAACTGCATGCCAAATCTATGAAAAATAATCTTACTGACTTCAGAAGAATTATTTCTTACTTGCATCAACTTAACAGAAAATAAAATTGTCTCAAAATTATGCTAAAAAAATATGCTAAAATAAAAAAAGCATACTCTTGCTTCCATCACCTTTGCTTTGCAGACATTACTGCATCCTTTCAATAATTAAAGGAGACTGTAAGGGGAATATAAGGAAGAATTTGTTCACAATAAGAGTGGTGAGGCACTGGAACATGCTTCCCAGAGAAGCTGTGTATGCCCCATCCCTGGAGGTGCTCAAGACCAGATTGATGGGGCTTTGAGGAAACTGGTCTAGTGGAAGGTGTCCCTGCTTACAGCAGCGGGCTTGGCGCTAGATCATCTTTAAAGGTGCTTTCCAAAACAAACAGTTCTATGACCCTCATTGCCTCATTGAAAAAATAGAAGAAGAAAAAAAAGATTAAAATAACATGTGTTATAAATGTGACCTACATGACTTATTTTATTGTTGTAAACCATTTATTTTATTATTATGAAAGGCTCAATATAAAATGGAGAATATCAATCAATACAGCATAAAAACTTGTCTTCACGGATAATGGTTATTTCTGACAGTGAAATAGAGTGTATATTATCTGAAAATAATCTTGAGGAAAAGATGAAATACTATGTGAAATTCTGTAAAAATAACAGTGAATAGCTAAAAGTTTCTTTGACACATGCTTTCATTAAATATTTGCCTCATGGTTTTTTGCTGGTTTGGGGCAAAATTGAATGCCTCACTAGTAATTTGCAAACAAAAATGTGACCAAAACTATTAAACTGAATTGTTCTTTACTCATGTCCATGCCAGCATGATCTACAATGACATACTTCAACAAAGTTCTGAGCTCTTCGGAACAACCCAGGGAAAAAAAAAAGCTTTGTTTATTTATGTAAATGGGTTTGAATGGAGGCAGATTTATGCTACAGCAAATTACCTACATTTATGTTCCTCTGGAATTTTTCTCTGTAGATCCTGTGCTCAATCATTTTTGCAAATCATCCCCTTTAGAGTATTACATGATTTATTTTTATAAACTTGCGATGTTTACTTCAAGTATTATGAGTAAAAATTGTATAAAATTCCATCTCATTTTCTACAAGGAAAAATTCTTTAGGTATCCTATAAATAAAAATTTCTTTTTAAGAAGAATTTGAGATAGAGACACAATAGCTAAGTATTTCTTGATTAATTAGAAATAGGATATCAACAGATTATCTGAAACAAGCTCTCCAGAGTTGAGAGCCATAGGAGAGAAAAACAATGTCAATAGTCGTGCCCATGAAAACTGTACAAAACAGCAAGGCAGGTCTTTTGCAGTGGGAAGCTGTGAGAAATCTGTATTACTAAAATTTGCAGGTCCTGCCAAATTCAAAGTTTACGCTTCAAAGTGCACTAATTTCTGTTACAGAAACCTTATTGGATGAAGTTTTTTATCCTAAAAAAAAAGGCGTTTCACAATCAAATAAAAAGATATAAGAATCTATGCAATATTTACTTTAAAAAATCCCAATTAAAAAAAAAGCTACCCAAAATGAATATTAAATGGTCAACAGATTTCCCAGGAATTTATTCTAGTTGATAGTTGTAGCCACTTCTATCTTTCAGTTAATAATTCTAGAATCATAACAAGTTTCAGGGTGGGGAGGATACTGAATATTAAATGTCAGAATTTTATTTCTAGAAAAACATTTTTCACATTTTGTCTGCAGATGGCAGCAAATATCCAGTGAAGAGAATTTTTTCCAAGATTCTTTACATTATATGTTACTACATGATACCTATGGGCAGGTCAAGTTAAATATAATATATTTTATTAAGAAAATTATAAAAGTACTTAGTTAATATTAAAAATATGCATCCTAAAGTATTAATTTAGTTAGTTTAATATGTTTTCCTGAGCAAAATAAATTGACATCATATATAGGATGGAGCTACACAGCTGTGCAGTTTCAAGCACTAAAACAAGTAGGATTTTACTTGAAGAGAGAAATTGAAAATGCAGCACTGAATTAAATAGCTGATTAAATGTCTTGTGTCATATGCACCAGTATTTCTTATAGCTGCTATTTATAATATACCCATATTTAGAAATTCCCCTTGGTCACAAAGCCATTCCAAATGCAAAAGTAACAAAAAGATCCTACTGTTCATTTAGAAAATAAATGTATTTGTAAATCAGTTGAGATATTTCTGCACTTTACAAAGATTTTTTCTTCAGTGGGGATTGGATGTTGGTATAACTTCCAAAAAGTAGGTATGATTTTTATTTTATAACCCTTTAGACATAGACTGTTGACCACCTCTGAGACTAAGTAGACCAAGCTACACCAAGACC
The DNA here is from genome assembly GCA_013389985.1 of Dryoscopus gambensis. Classification (NCBI taxonomy): domain Eukaryota; kingdom Metazoa; phylum Chordata; class Aves; order Passeriformes; family Malaconotidae; genus Dryoscopus; species Dryoscopus gambensis. The sequence goes on along the minus strand of WEIT01040427.1, from coordinate 1,489 downwards.
TCTCTGAGAAGTTTAGAAAGCAAGAGGTTCTCACTGAACCTCATGACTCAACATCAAGACCTGATGACACTATAATCCATTGTAATAAATGACAGACCTGTTATTTAGATACTGCATTGACAATATTAACTACAGATTTGCAGATTATGATTAATCAACCACATAATCAGTGTCCTATTTCTTGTACCTTGCTGAGAATATTCTCTTTATTACTCTGCTGCACTGATAAAAAAAAAA
>WEIT01040426.1:29533-68930 GCA_013389985.1 Dryoscopus gambensis | reverse complement strand
ATCTAATTTCCCTTAGTGTTACATAACAGTGAATCAAACCCAGCTTTTAAATATCTTTAATTAGTTTTAACAATCAGATTTCAAGTTAACACATTTAAAGTAGTGAAGCTGCTCTCCATCCTTGCAGAAAAGGCTCAGTGGTTACCTGCAGTGAGTGTACAGGTGACTTTCACCAAAACTGATCCAAACCCTACTTCCTCTTGAGCTAGACAAGGTGTTCCAGTACAGGAGGTCCAAACTTTCCCATCCATGATGCTGGTGTCTTTCTCTGTCTTTATGTTTTCTCTTTTTTCTCTGTGCCCATCTTCATGCTCCTGCAAGCTCTAGTGCAGCCTCCTGCACTTCCAAAGCCCTGCAGCTTTGGAGAGTAGGCAGCGGTCGCCTGTCCATGGAGATCGTCAGAGCTGGTGTCAATTTGATGTGGATTTAAACAAAGCTAGGCCTGCCAGGCTGGACAGAGAGCTACTTGCTTGAATTTCAAAATTTTGACTTCTGGTTTGATTCTTGCTTCAGGCATTATTTCAGATCTCTCATTTGAAGGGAAAATATCTTCCCTACCTGGCTGGGAGCTGTGTCCAGGGCAATGCAGTATGATCCTCACTGGGAATGCTTTTCATCTGCAGCAATTGTAGGTGATGCACATACTTGTGCATGTGCTTTGGTAGAAAATAGCATCTGTACTTGTTATTGCTTTGTGTAGTACTGAAAAGCTCATGCCAGTATGATAGATATGGATCAGGGAAGAATCATAGCTTGTGTGGACTGTAGAAAATTATATACAGCCTACTGATCATGCAACAATGCTTCTATTTTATAAACTTTGTGCTCTATTGTATGGCACATTGTATGGTCTTTGCACTGATGCTTAGTTATATTAATCTGTCAACACTTGTTTGACAATAGTGTTGTAGAAAAGATAATTAATTTTTTTGCAAACACACCTACATCTGTATTTATGTTAGTGTCGAGAAAACCAAGACAATGAGGGAGAGTTTTATTTCAAAAGTATGAAATGCTTGTAAATCAATTTTTTTTCCCTTGTGAAATGCAAAACCATGCAAAGGTTTTGATCACATTTTTTTATTTACTATGAATTCAGCTTGTCTGTTAGCCCAGCTCCTATTCCCACTGGGGTCATGCTGTCCACCCTGCTGATGATAGGGAATAAATTGTTTTGATTATATGCTTATGAAACCCCTTATACAGAAAAAGGATTCAGTAGATACTCAGTATTCAGTAGGGGAGAACTGTTTTCAGACAGGTACGTTGTTTTGAAAAAGGAGAATCACATAGCCCAGATGAGTTACTCTTTAGGAATATCAGAAATAGTTGTTACCATCAACATTTACAGCTCTGCATGTGGATTTTATTTACTTTGGATTTGTTAGTTGTGTACTCAGACTGGACTTGATTCTCACCTGATGTAGAGTGCCGCTCCTCGAGGCAGGTATGTTGCTGTAGCTTTGGTTCTCCAAGACCCCTACGTGCTCTCACTAGATCTGCTGATTAGTGAGTTCTGGTGTCCTTCACTTGTGACTGACACTCAGATCTGGGCTTTTCTCCTTCACTTTCTGCATGTACCAAATGTCGTTACTGATCCCAGGGTGCTTGGCTGAAACCTTTGAGTTGCCTGCTGAGTTAATGGGAATATGGACAGAACTTAATTAATTAATTATAACTTACCTTAAATATAAATGGCAGTACATTGCTCAGTGCTGTTGAAAAGGAACTGGGATGCTGAAAACCTGATGGCTAAGAAAGTAATGATGATGCATATTTTGCATGGAGAATTGTTTATATCTTGCAGCCATTTCTAGTCACCTTTTCAGACTCTACAGAATATGGACAATAAAAATTTCAACAGACATGGTAGGAACAGAAGCATTTGTGTGATACTAATTTCCATAAAAATACCTGCTATTCAGTAGAGGTCACTGTAGTGGACAGAAACATCTCTCAGGACTACTTAACTTGTGTTTACACAATAGACCTCACAGTGCTTGAGTAGCCACTCTGTTTAATTAATGGTATTTAAAAGGTTTAATCTGTGTAATGAATAGAATTTTAAAAATCCATAGCTAACTTTTGAAAGTGAATATATTTGTTTTGTATGAGGTGTAATAATTTAAAATTACTTCATGTTTTCCTGAGTTTCTTGCTGGTTTATAATGGGCAGCTGTCACTGGAGAATGTCTCTAAGGGAGTGTAACTAAGTACTAATAAAACAGACATGCCCAGGGCTGCTCCCTTCTGCTGTAGTGNGGTACTTGATTTCTGTTTACCTTCCAAATTGTTTGGGAGAGGGATGGTAGCTATGACATACTCTGATGGTTTCACAGTATAGATAATTGAGTTTCTCCTCCATGAATGTTTCTGGGTGCTGTTAATTGTGCAGTATAGATGCTGCTTGGGATTTTGTAGAATGCTATTTTGTGTATCTTGGTATTTCTTATGGTACATTTTATTAGGGAAAGGCCTGTCTCTGTAGTCAGAAATGATAGAGTACACCCGATACAGTCAGATCAGTGCAAGTCCACAGTGAGTTCAAGTGAGTGAGCTGTATGTTAAGAACATTGCTTTGGAGATCTTTGCACTCATCCCTGCAGGCTGGTGTAGCAGGGCTGGAATGCCACAGAGTTAGTCAAGCTCGTCAGACCCACTTGCTGCTAGTTCTTATAACATTTTTAGTGATGACACAATGATATCTTGCATCGGATAAGTTGTCCTGTCCGGTGTTTTCCAGCTCTTGATGACACTTTGAGGCAGTTGAATGCTGCTGTAAAAATGCTGGAGTCAGCTGAAAGTATAGAGAGAATTTAGATAGGCAGAATGAGATTTCTTGAGCTGTTATTTGACCAAGTCATTGAGGTTAATGCTCGTCTGTCTACAATGGCACTATGGGACTTTATACACCCAGAAGTGGTCAAGTCCCTTCATTGCTTTTTCCCCACTGATACCTGGCAGCTTCAGTGAGCACACCAACTGTTTAGTTGTGCTGGAACTTTGGGGCAGAGTTGAGCCGGAGGAGAGGAACCAGTTACTGAAGCGCCAACAGCCATTGGGCTTCACTTTGGGTTCCACCTGGAAGTTATTCTGCATGGCCTCACTTTGCAGGTGAGGTCTGTCACAGTCACAAGACTGGGCAATGAAATTTGTAGCAGTATAACAGCTTAAAATAGCAAAGCAGTCTGTTTGAATACTTGAGGGTGTCTTGGGACACACAGGATTGTGCTTGTCTGTGATTTATTTCTTCACATAACTCTCCATATCAGAGCTGCATGAAATTCAATTTCTTATCCTGGCATAAGCTTGTGCTGTGTATGGTCAGAGCGAGTAACAGAATGAAATCTGATAGAATAGCTCCAAGATGCTGCATTCTTATCCAGAAAAACAAAGGCATTATAGTTCTTCTAAAAATTTAAACAGAAACATAACCGTTGGCTCTACAGCCTTTCTAAGAGGAAAAACAAATTTTCCATAAAGACTGAAAGAAAATGTTTATGTCAAATGTCTCCCTTCTAGATTTTTTTTTATTTGAAAAGTATCAAATGTGTGAAAATAGAAGTGTTTAATTTTGGGAAAGCTGCTAGTGTTGAGTGGAGCATTCAGACACCTCACATCCCCATTTACCTCTAGGCTGTATCTGTTCCTGTCTCCAGGAGAGACTGTTGTGCAGTGTAGGAAAAAATATTTCAACCAAATAACGTTGTCTTTGTAAGGAAATGGAAGCTTGGAGCACTCAAAATACAGCTCCTAGGGAAGGCAGTAGCAATAGCTAGCAAGGATTCTGAGATAATTTCCCCCCTGCCTTTTTTTTTTCCATCTACCTTCCTTCCCTCCCTCCATCCAGTGAACTCAAATTCTAAGGTAGCCTTTGCATTTTGTATACTGGCAGATTTAGCTGCTGCATTCTTGTCACAGAACACTTAAATATTCATGCTGCTTTTAATTTTAGTGCTGAAAGACTGTAGTGGATACGATAACGCAGGAATTTGGGCTCAGAAAATTGAAGATTTTTTAAATGCTTTGGCTACATGTGAAGATTTATCAGCCAGGCTCCAAAATGAGCAGAGCTGACTGGAGTACTGCTTTAAATGATCTATTTCAGTAAATACACAGCCAGGATCTTTAAATGGCTAAGCATACAGCTGGTGTCTGATATCTAGTATGTGGCTGGAAGTGTGGTTTATTCAGGATGAGAACAGGTATTACAGATCTGCAGTACTGCACTGTACACATATATACGCATCAGCAAATTTCTTTGTCTGAACTGCCAAAAATTAGGTTAACAAAGGAACATGTAAAAAATGACCTTATGGTTATTCACCTTGGATTTAATTGCATTTAAGGAAATTTAAATGATTTATCTGTGTGTTTCTTGTTTCCCTGTGTGCTGGCAGTAGGCAGCCCATCCCCTTATTGCCAGCATCTGACTGATTAATTGGTCTCTTGCTTGATCTGTTTTCCTTTTTGTTTATGTATAACTTATTCTAGTACTTTCCCTTTTTGATATGGTAACATCAAATTTGTTCAAGGTCTGTGAACTAATGTGGATTAAAAGTCAAGCAGCAGCAGTTCTAATACATAATTGATCTACCAGTAGGGCACAAAGAACTGATTCTGGTTCCCAGATAGGAAATGCCTTTTTTGTCCTATGCTGATAGCCTGAGCTCTTAAATCTATGTTAATTTAGTGACTAGGTTACTAGAAATTGACAAATTATCCATGTTAATAATTTTTAGGAGATTAATTTGATGTTTGAGACATAATGATTTTTATACACAGACACAGACACACATGCACACCATTTGCCACGTTCCTTTTAGATTTCAATGCAGTTCTGTTTGTTGGCAATTGAAAATATCTTATGTCTAGAAAATGTGGTACATTTTGAGTCTGTATCTGCCTCTTGCTGTAACCCCACACCTGTTAATACCTAACAAGATTTTGCTTGCTTAAACTATTTTTTTGTACAGGTGCAAGAGCTTTGTGACATGGTCTCAACAACAGCACCCGTTTGTGAATGGATAGGTTGGAAGAGGCTGTGTCTGCTCATATTAGCATTGGCTCTGATTTTATTTCAGCTTGTCCTGTGTTGCTGAGGAATGACTCTTGACTGTTCAGTTAAGCTGAGGTAGAAGCTTGTTTAAGGTTTAATGTTTATTGATATTCTCACTGAAGTGAGGAGTTTTGTATTTTCAGCCTCCTTCTGAGGTACACACGGCAGTCACAGCAGGGGCCTCTGCAGCTGTACCATGAATGACAAGTGGGTGACAGCTGTGCGGTCGTGGGACTAATAGCATGGATGTGCTGGATGGCATGGCTCGTGTGGTGCTAATGGATGGGAAGCAAGAGACAGCCAGCAGAGTGTCACTGCCTTCCATTAAGTCCACTCATGCACACCATATGCCATCATCCCTGTACTGGGGATTTAATTCTCTGGTTAGCATCAACCACTAGCACTAGAGTGACAGTAGTAGAGGAAAGCAGAAAATTTAAGCCATGCCGTAGAAGAGGGCTGCAAATCAGAATGTGGCCAAATCAGAAAAGTAGAATGGAAGGAGAGGGAAGGAGGACCTTTTTGCACACATTCTTATGCTTCCTGTAAAAAATGGGTTACACTGTTTTAGTATATTGCATTGGAGTTAAGATGCTACAATTTGAATAAGGTTTTACCAGCAGAGAAATAAACATTTTGCAATCCCTAGTTACAAACATCTGAAGATGTTACATATGCAAAAACAATATCTTTGTAAATAATGCTATACTTAGACATATTTTCAAACCACGCTTTATTATGTTGGTAGAGCTAAAAGCAGAGCAGCAAATTGTCAGTTTCAAAATGGAAACTGAACTTCTTTCCTAGAGATTTCATTAATGAATGGAGTTAATTTGACTGTTGCTGACCTTCGCTGGTCTGTGAGCAGTCTGCGTTGCCCTCTGACATTTCTGAAAAGCTGGGCTCACCAGTGGGTGCCAGAGCTGGGGAGTCAGCTCATTCCCAGCCTTTGGAAACTGCACTTGTTCAGTGTTGTGTAGACAGCTTGGCAGTGGCTACGTTTTGCAGTCCTGGTTCAGAGAGTGTGATGCATGAAATGTCAGGGTTTGCAGGTAGGGTAAGCCTTCATTTAGGTGGAGTAAGCCGAGCACATTTTTGACAGTCACTTGTGAAGATGAGTGACCTCAGGCAAGCTGAGAAGCTTGAGTACTTTACATAGGGTAAATATTAACATCTATCTGCAAATCAGTTTTTAATTGACTTTGAGAAGTCTATCATCTCACTAGTTACTTTTGCACGTGACGAATTTCAAATATAGCACAACTTTGGCAAGTGATTTGAAAAATACCAGATAATAAGACTGTTTAACCTCAGTGATTTTATATTTTTCATCAGTGTCTGACTTGTTTAGAACTGTGTGCTCTTATATGGTTTCCTTATGATCAGAAGGACTCTCCTGTGTTTCAGTACATTCCCATGGCCTGTGGTTCTGTCACTGGGCACCACTGATAGGAGCCTGGCTCCAGTTTCTTATACCCTCCCTTCAGGTTTTCATGTACACTGCTGAGATTCCCCTGAGTTTTCTCTCCTCCATGCTGGACATTCCCAGCTCTCTCACTCTCTGTCTATATATGAGAGATGCTCCAATCCCTGAGTCATCTTCCTGGCCCTTTGTTGGACTGCATCCAGCGTGTCTCTGTCTGCTTCGTACTGGGAAGCCCACATTCCAGACAGTTTCAGAGTTGAGTTCTTTTCTCTGTGGGTATCCATGTGACATGAACCGAGGCTACTGTTGGGTTTTTTTTTTCTGAGAATACATTCGCATGGGTTCCACTTTTATCTTAGCAAGAAGACATCTACATTTCTGATTTTGATCTCCCAACTCCTCGCATATAAATTGTCAAGAGTTTCAAAAGTGTGATTTTAGGAGAGATCCTGCCATCACGTTTCCTCATTACTGGCATATCCTGATAGCACAGCAAACACATTAGCCTTGGCCTAGATATGTATGATAAAACATGTAACTGTTTATTTTCCCAGTTGTTGCTAATCTCTGTTTTTACTGGAAGATTTCCTCCATAGAAGCTAGCACAGAGACACCCATGCTTATATGGCTTTACAAAGACAGGGAGTTGACGTCTGAAGTTAGAATTCAACAACAGTGATTTCTGGTCCTCTAGAGCAATAACTTGAATGACAGTTCTCCCTCAAACAATATTGACATTCCCTGGACTCCCAGGCACATTTTGCATGTGTGTACCACCAGCAGTCGTTCAGGAGTGCAGAAGAAGGGGGAAGCTGAAGTGGAGTTAGCATGTAGGAAATCATATCTTTTCAAGTACCTTTGTAAAGATAAAGTGTAGCTGAGCAGTTCAGACTGAAGCTTTCTTTAAAGCTGAAAGGCTGAAATAAATCTTCATCCTGTACTATGACAAAGACATTTAAACGCTTTTTGGAACTGGAAATAGATTTGTCCTGTGGAGAACTGACCTCTTGAAACTATATATGTTGCATAGTTCATGATACCTCTACTCTTAATAAAATATAATACTTATTAATGGATCTCAAGTCAGTTATTCAATTTCCTCAGTAATTTAAAGCTTAATTATGCTGCATTGTAGATCTCAGTGGCTGTCCTTAGATGATTTTTCTTAAATCACTATCCCTCCAGTTTTACAGTTCAGTTCAATTCTCAGGACTATCATTTGCATGGAGTGACAGATTAAAATTGGATGGCTAAAATGATTACAGCTCTTAGTGCTTACTGCAGTGATGGAGATTGATTCTCATAGTATGAGGAAACATATGGCTCATAAAATAACTCTTGAAACACTGTAGCTTTCAGTTTATTGTAGTGTTGTAAATTGAAACTTTCAAAAACCTAATCCAATTTTAATGCATTTTGTCTGAAACTCAGAGTTGCATTTTTGGAGGAGCTTTGGATAATAAAATTGTAGGCACCAGTTTAGAAGTTCTCCATTTCCAGGGGAGAAAAAGTGAATATTGTGGTAGGAGAAATGGTATCTTTCAACTCAGTAACTTACTGGCACTGCCTAGCTGGGCAATGTTGTTTGAAAACATGCAGTTTTGCCTCTGACAGGGTCCTTGTTCACTTAATCCATCTGCAGACCTGTATACACCATTGCCTGGACAGGTTCAGAGTAGCTTGCAAATTTTGACAGAAGCCAATCCTGAACTGAAAATCCTTAGGCTGGGTCTGGTTCTAGCAGATTGTCAGCTGGGATGATATACGAAATTATATGGAAGGTATAAGATTTGGTATTTATTTACCCTATTTGAGTTTAGGTCTGCAAAATCAACCTTGGCATGTGACTGTAAAACATGGGTCCTCCATGCAGGAATACTTTATATTTCTCTTTTGCTACCTTCCTTTTGAAAATTTTGAAAAGGGGCTAGAGAGGGAACAAGATGAATATATTTTTCTCTTGTGCATCATAGTAATTTCTTGATGTCTCTTCCTGAATTACTTTTTAATTTAATCTTTTCTGCCCCTCACTTTTATCTTATTTCTATAGTTTCTGCCTTGCCTTGTTTTTTCAATCCTCACCTTAACATTATCCTAAAATATCCCTTCCTTCCCAGGTGCTGTTTAGCCTTCTCACATTTGGAAGTGGTCACATACAAGGAAGTGGGTTGTATCTGATAGCTCCTGATGCTCCTCTTTGAAATGACCTCAGGCCCATGGGAAGCTTTCTGCATGATGAAAAGCATCCTGACAGTAATCCTGTGGTCAGCAGTTTGGCAGAGACCAAGGGCTGTTTGGACAGTCTCACTGACTAAAAGAGGGTGACTTCAGGACGAGGGTGGTACAAGCTGAGATGCTGGTGTGGCATTTCAGCTCTTGCTGTGCAGTGCCTGGCCAAAGATGTCTGCCTTCAGGAATCTGAGCATGGAATCCTTTATGAACAGTAATTTTCCACATTATTTTCATTCCACCAGTATTATGAAAGTATTGTAACTGTGTTTATGCACAACATTTAGCAGAATAGTGTTTTTTCTCTTTGTCTGTAATCTTAATCTAATAAGACATTCACAAGCTGCCTGGAAAACAGACTTTTTTTTTTTCCCTATGGGAATTTCTGTAGAAGAAATCGCCATCTGATAATTGCCTATTGTAAAGAATGATTTTCATCACAGGGTAGAAAACAGAACAGAAGAACCTACTTCTACCATAATTCTTACTGTTTTTCTGGCTTTGCTGATTTGGAAAATAGCATCAGGCTGTAAAAATTTTTGGGTTCCTTTCTCCCTTTTTAATATCTCACATTCCAAATTAAGTGCTAGAAAAGAGGCAGTGTTGATAGTTAAAAACAGTATTGTCCTTGGAAAACAGCATTTTTTCATTTCTTCTTTAAAATTAAAGCCTTTATTTTCAAGGTTTAAACTAAAAAAAATAGGCCAAGGACCAATGTCCAAAACCCCGAGCCCCCGTCAAAATGAAGAAAAATTGCTAAAAGAATTCCACAATTTCTAATTAAAACTTTTTTAAAAATCAGGTTAAAATCTATTGAAAGTAATTTGCAAAGAAATAAAGTAATTTCAATTTAAAATGAAGGTTTTAGACAAAATGCTTTCTTTATCAAGCCCACCTAATTAAAAATTGTGAGTGATATAATCCCTTTATCCAAATAGTGAAAGTGTAAAATCTATGTAGGTTTTAAATTTTATTATACTTATATGTAAACATGCAGACACGTGGTCAAACGGCTTTTAAATCCCACCTAATTAATTTAAACAATATATAATTTTTATGAGTAGCATATTGAAATGAAAGATGGAAGACTATTTTAAATTAAAACAGATACGTCAATAAAAAAAGCAATATTCTCACTGGATGGATACCATCTCTCTTCTCATTTCATTCAACTTAACATATTTCTATATGAGCTGTAAGATAAAATGACTAATAGAAATGAAAAGGACTGCCAAAAGTCAAATTGCTTCACTGGAAGCTTCTTAGCAAAATGACAACATCCAGTTCTAGATAATTAAATCTTATTTTGTGGGAATGTCACTGAATGATGTTAATTTGCCTTTAGGTACTGTGCTTTTGGTTGAACACAGTAACAAAAATTTATTAGGGCACTTTTTTTTGTCTTAGAAACGGTTCATCATTGTCTAAAAGAAATTAAAAGCTCAGACTAGGAGAGAACAACATTTTAGTCTTACAGAGGGAAACCACTAGTGCAGCTGTTCCGGGGATCAAGCAAAATTTCACCACCTGAGATTTCTTTTTTGGATCTGAACGTTAAACTCTCCTGTTTTTAGACAACCTGAAGCTTAGTTTCTTCATAATTTACTAATTTTCTCAAAATGAGTTAGAGTGCTTATTCCCCGCCAGTCTTGTTGCACGTTTGGTCATTCAAAGCTGTCTACCAGCTTCCAGTCTAGTTGTGCTCCTGGTCAGGTTTCTCTTCTTCGTTTTGAAAGGCTCTTTCCTCACTTGTTATTTATTCTCCCTAGTGTGTTTAGCATCTGTTTTTGTGAAAAAAACCAACCCAAATTCTTTTAGATGCCACAGATTCACTTTCTAGACTTTTGATTATCCAGTCCTCACCACTGGTTCCAGTCATGTCTTGAGCATAGGTGATCAGTTTTGACACACAAGTTTGTTTGTTTTTAGCCGTTGCAATTACTCATATCATGGATGGAAGCTGGCAGGAAGTTTGGTGTTAGGAATGCCTTGTTCTTTCCTACCATCAGTGAAAGTTACAGTTTGGTAGCAAGACAGGTGTCCTTTCTTGATATGGGTGGCAGTGACTCTTGGTTCCTCTGGTAGTTCAGCTCTTGGAGTACTAAGGAAGTGAACTATTCCTTCTAGTCAGAGCTTTCTCTTTCCATGATTTTCTATAGTCTTCTCTTTAACATGATAAAAATTAAGTTTAGTTGTTTAGTCATGCTGCATTTTGTAGCAGACAGAATGTTTCAGTTTCTTTCTAGTGGATCTTTCCATTATAAAGATACTATTTTGGTTCATCATAATTTTTTTTTTTTCTCCCTGAAGTGCTTGACTTTTTGGAAAAGCTAAAGGAGAACTAATGTATTATCTTTAGGAACAAGTATTAAGTCACATTTAAGATATTAATAGTTCTGGATGCTTTCTTTGAACTTGAAATCTTTGTTAGGAAGATACAACTGTTGCAGTTTTGACTTTGTAACCTCTTGTCTGCAGATGCTACAGTCTGAATTCATAAGAGCACTCAAGCGCAGCCTTAAGTAAAGTGGGTGAGTGTATTCATTATGTTTGTCCAGACTGTCCTTTGAAGGATGTCTCTAGACTGTCTGCAAAAACAGTTCCACTGCACATAAGGACAGCAAACCCTCAAAAATAACCCCAGAGCACATGTGCGCAAGCACTCTCTCGGTCTTAGTGTGTGGCGAGGTGTGTCCAGAAAGTCTGTTTGCAGGAGATGAGCAGCATACTTGTAAGGCTCTGATGAGAGTGGGCTGCCAAGGCACCTTTGGGCACACAGTGGTCTCAGCAATTTCTGAGACTACACTTCTAAAAGCTGTGCAAACAAATTCGATGATAGTACTGAGTTCAGCTAGGAGGGCCACTTCATTAAAATTAGTCTTCAGAGGTTTAAATGCAGCCACAATACTCAAGAAGTGGAAAATACTGTGGACTTTAAGAAGTTCTTTGATTTTTTGCGTTTGATAAAGATGAAAAAGGTGGGTCATTTTTATTATCTCTATGATAACAGCCCTAATACCACTAAGACTCACTAGTTTTCAGTAGGAATTTGGCACTTTCCTTTCTTAGGTACTGTTGAAAATGTCACACACTGTTTTTGATGTTACTACCTGTGCTGTAAGAGTTCCTGCTTTAAAGTTTCTGGCCAAAGTGGAGCAGGGAACCCTCTGTGAAACCCTGAGATCAGGCTCAGATGATGGCTGAGCCCAGCACAGGGTGGAATGTGGTGTCTGGTAAGTTGAAACCTGGCTTAGTATGTGCCAAGGGTGGTAGCAGGCAACACCAGCTGGGTCTTTGGAGAGAAAGCTTGTAAAGATAGTTTGGCAGAGAGGTAAAGTTGCTGTGCTGTGAGTCCACAGAACCATATCACAGGAGATGGAAACCCAGTGAGGGAGTTTGCCTGGGATCATTCTGCGAAGCTGGCCATGCACTGGTAGTCCCCCAGTCCTGCAGACAGAAGTGCAGGGGCGTGCCTCTTCCTCTAGCCTACTGTTAATTGTCACTTGCAAGCCTTGTGTCACGGGGACTGTGGTCTCTGATAGTAACTACCTGCTTGCCTGTGTCTGTGGCGTGGCCGTGTCCCAAACTGTGCTCATCAGAGACATGCAAAAGTTATGTTCTGCTGCTGAAACAGAGGTTGCAGTGAATGTGAAGAAAAATCCACCCACTGTGTATACATAATTAGTTCTTTTTTGTGGTTTGGTAATACCCCATCAGATTTATTACTTTTTCTGTCAGAAGCACAGCTCACTTTACAGCTGATCTCATCTCTTACTGTTTTCTGGCAAGAGATTCCTTTTACTTAGAATTCATGTGATTCATGGGTTACAGGCTCATCTGTTGAAGTGCAGTATGTCTGCAGAGGCAGTTGTGACTGCCACCATGCTTGTAACCTAATCTGCATAAAACCCTGGAAGAATCAGTGATTTGAAAGAAATTCCTACCTGCTGTTTGTGTAGGATGACCATCTGTCTGGCAAATCCCCATGTGGAAGTCAGATACATCTGAGAAGAGCAAGACAACCTTCTGACACCTCTTTCTCCAGCAGATGTAGTTGCTTATTCTGCTTTTGTATTTTTTTCAGCAGGTGCTTTCAAGATTTGCTTTTGGATCTACTTTCAGCAGCTTTTGAATACGAATCTAAGCACTGTACAATGCAGGATCATTATGACCCAATCACCCTTTCTCTTTTTTGGCACAAGTTTTGAGGGGTCCTAATTACACCTTAGGAAGTGCTTCTGAATCTAGGCAGCTCAGTTCAGTCACAGAAACTCATAAATACCCAACTTCTTTAGTTCCAGAAAATGTCTTCAGAATTTCTGAGAAACACTGAGACAAACTGGCTTTTAAGATCAAGTGGCATCTTCCATTTGAGGATCATTCCACATATATTCATGATCCTCCATGTAAATGGTTTCCAAGATTCAGGAGAAGATAGTATACGTGTCAGAGTGGTACTTTTTAAGGATAATCCTTTTGTCTGCTGGAAATTTTATATCTTTAAAAAGATACAGAGCATACTGAGGCCACATTAGAATACAAATGCCTTTGGCACTCTGCTCTGAATATGTGTTTGTACATGGCAGTTTGGGTGTTGAGATCTTCTTATTCAAATTGTCCTCAGTTTCTGCGTGACTCTCAGCTCTGCTGAGATTTCTGCAGCTCTAAGTGTGTGCTCTTTTATGCATGGTACACAGCATGGAGCACCGGATTCCTCTGCTGGAGAACCAGCCACAACAATCCAAATAAACACAACCTTCTGTAGATGAATTGTATCTCCTGTCACTAAAGGTTAAGGTGTCATCCAGTGATTTATCCTTCCTAATGGACTTTTTGGATCACTGTGATAATTTACTACCTTTTGTACATCGTAGTTGTGTCCTCAAAATGGTGTTTGGGGATTTACAATACTAACCAGTGTGAATTATGTGTCAAATTATCAACCATCCTGTTTGACATTTAGTTAGTGCTGACAGGATTGGGCATTTAGCAAAATGAGGCTTCTGCAGCAATCTTTCAATAGGATTGCTTTATTTCAAAGCTGCTGTTAATCAAAAGAAGAGATTGCAAAACAGAATGCATTGACTATTGTGCTCTGGCAAGCCAGATGGGAGTGGTGTGCATTGTAGTTGTCATCCTTCCTGTATATTATTGTCAAGGTACTGCCTCCTTGATGGAAAATCCAGCGAGTTGTTACAATTTGAAGGCAAGGGTACCTTGCTGTAAAGAGCCCCTGAGTTAGGTGTGCTTGACAGGATGTGAATGGATCCTTGGAGAGGAGTAAGTGATTCGTACTTCATTATTCCCACAGGTCTGAACACATTCAAAGAACTAAAGAGGTTCTGTGAGTATGCAGGTAGTTTCACTTTTGCAAAGGGTATCCCTATCTGGAAAAATTAATGAAAAATTTCCTTCCTGCAGTTTCTGCCTTCCTTTTGTGACAGTTCGTGTTTGGCTTGAATAGTTTATAATTTTTTTCTTGGGCATTTTGTCGGTGTCTGCTGTATGACCCTATGCTTCAAGTGGTACTTTGCAGATTACATCTAGGCTGCTGGGTGCTTCTGTAGGGCCTCCCCTCTTCTCTCCAGAGGAGGGAAAATAGCTCTATTTGCACAATTCTCCCTGTCAGACCATTTGATTGCCTCCTTTTGAGCCTTTGATCCCACTGGCACAGACCTGAAGCTACCTTTATGGCATCCACATAGGAGGAGGAAGAGAGGAGGAAGAGGAGGAGGTGTAGCTGGAAAGGATATCCTTGTTTGTACCTGCATGGTCAAACGGGAGCTGTTGCTGCTGTGAGGAACCTGGTTTTGATCTAAGTGACTACTACAGCTGTGTATGCTGTGTCACCTGTTGAATTAAGCTTCAAATGAAAGCCATTAATTTAATAAGTGTGTATAACTAAGAGAAAGTTCACCGAGAAGGTTCTGACATAAGCCCTGAAAAAAAAAAAAGGGAACATGCATCAACTGCACCTATTTATACTTCCTTCCTCCTTCCTCAGTGTTGTAACTCTGGGCAACATGGGAGATGACTTACTGCATTGCTTGTGCATATGATCAACCAGGCGAAGACAAAATGAGGACACACAGGGAATTTGGCAATTGTATTTCAGGACAGAGTGGCTGCCCTCCTCAAACTGCCAAACCCTCTGGCATATTCTCTCGACTTAGAAATTGAAAATGGATATCAGAATCTTTTCCTAGTGAGTTATCTGCCCCTTGTGATTTTCAGCAAGTAAAAAAGAAAAGCCATTGCTTCAATACAGATATGCTATCCTTGCATTTAACTTCCCAGAAGGCCTCTGACTATGTGACAAGAATTACTGTCATGGATATTGCATAACGGTTTATGCATAATGTTTAATGCAGTCTCAGTTTTATGAAATATAGATAATATCAGAGACATTTTGAATAGTAGTTTAGATTTACACTTTCTTTTTAAGGTGGAGACAAGGGACATTTTTAGTGCTCTTCAATGACACTGGAAGAGTTGAGATCGCTACTATTAAAAATGAATAAAATCCATGGAAGTGGAAAAGAGAAAAATACATTGCATAGATGGATTATGGGCAAATCATAAATGTTTAAAGCATTTCTGAAGGTTAGAAATGCTGTGCCTTTATTTGAATAGCATAGCTATCTCAGCACATTTCCTTCACACTTACTTGTCCAAGATGTGTTGCTCCTTGGTGTGGAAGGTTGGAACTCAACTGAGAGGACACAGTTTTGAACAGTCTTCTTGTTATTAAGATGAAGGCATTCAGGAAAAAAAAAAAGTATTTTATGCATGTGCTACATATGTTAAGAATCAGCTCAGATTTTATGTATTTGTTTTGTGACACACAGGACAGCTTCCCAGCTCGGTTTGGAGGAATACATTTCGTCAACCAGCCATGGTATATCCATGCCCTCTACACAGTCATCCGGCCCTTTCTAAAGGAGAAGACACGAAAAAGGGTATTCTTCTTTTTAACCGTCCATTTCCTGGCAGTTGCTGTCAGCAGATGCATCATAATAATAAATAATAAAGCATCATAAAAAGATAAGATTATCTAAGATAAGGTAGATCAACATGAGATATCAGCTTGCTAATGGTGGAAAACGTTTAAACATATCTGTGTTGTAAAGGGTACCTTCAACTATTTTAGAAACTTATACAATATTATTGTTTAAGGACACAGTCAAGCAGTGTGCTTAAATGTATTTTAAAATGTAACCATATGCTTGCTCCTGGGGGTTATATAAAATATATTGCCAACATTACAGTTTCTATTAAGATTGTATTCAATTCCATTCTATTTAATTTCTGTTAACATAATTTATGTCTTTCTTTTAAAAACAAAGTTAGTGAGTACAAAGTCCTTTCCTAGTGTGATTTCCTTGACATTAGCACAAACTAAAATACCCAGCTGGCATCTAGTAGTATTGGTTTGCAAATACTAATTTGAATGAAAGCCAATAAAAGGGAATTTGTATGCATGCATCTGTGCATAAGCATGAGCAGCCTCTGAGATGTTGCTGAATTTGTACCATTTGCATCAGTGCAATTAAATTAGACCTTGGTGGTGATAGCTCAGAGAATGATATTATTTCTGTAACAGGAACTTTGTCATCCAGGAAAACACAATCAACATCATGTACAAAGGCACTACAAAGAACATGATTATTTTTTTTAATGGAATCAGCTCTCTAAGCAGCACTGTATTTTCTCTCCTCAAACACAGTCTGCAAGGCCACAATGATCCTTGGTGTTTAGCTGTTTTTTACTGACAGATTATGCTTGAGAGGCCTCTGGTATTTACAGATTTTGAACTATAGATCACAAAGCCTTTTATGTAATATCTGTCATAAATATGCAAATGAAGCCCCGTTTTGCAGGATTCAGTTGCACTCTGTTGACTGCAGCTTCCGCAAAGAACATTGCAGTGCCAGATATGTCTGAGGCCTTTTCAACTCAAGTGCTGTGTATGCATAACGAGGGAGTAAAGTGCAGCTCATAGGAGTGTTACAGCAAAAATAAGTGACAAGGCAGTTGAACATGGAGGCTTATCAGTAAGCATCTAAATTTTTATTTAGATACCCGAGTCCATGGCACATATTTTCAGAAATGCAGACTTTTTACAACTGTTTTTTGTCAATACCGAATACCTATAAAAAGTAGTCAGGTGGTTAAATATTGATTTACAATTCTAAACTTAGTGGCAAAATGTGAAAGTTATGACCAGCACATAAAATTTAAAATCAGATTTTAAAAAAAGGCTTAGATGCAGAACAAACACTTGGGACAAAAAATCCTAAACCCAACAGATTTCTCTTTAGGTTTTTTCATCAAGCTTATTATTTATCAGGCTTATTATTTTATCTTGAATTATTATGTATTTTTTTAATTTGTCGGGTAGATTTGCAACTGATGGTTATATTCAGATAGATGTAGTACTAGGCATATATAAAAACAATTGATAAGAAGTAAAACTCTTAGCTGTAAAGGCACCAGAAAGCAAATTACTTTCACCATTAATAAATATTCTTTCACAAAAGGAGAAATTCCTTTCTGAGATGAAAGAAAATCACTTTTTTTTCATGGTCATATTAACTTTTCTGTCTCCACAGCTGACTTGGAAGATGGTCTGAAGTAAGCAGTAAAAGACAAGCATATATTTGGTCTTTGTCTTTCTGCCTTTTGAATTTAACTCTTGATAAATCATGCTAAGGGTATAGCTGCCCAGAGGAGTCCCTGCAAGGTGAAGTGCAATGTGAAGGATCTCTGAGGGGAAACAATAAAGTTACACATAAACATAAATACAAGTATTCATGTACATGTCATACTAATATACAGATACATCAATGTAAAGTATACATGAGTATCAGTCTACCAAAACATTGATGGAAAATATCAAATAGTTTATCAACTATTCCCTCAGTGTTGTCATGGGGATTAATTTACTGTTATTACTTACTTCATGTATTGTCAAGTAAAAATGGCAGTTACTGGTATGACTAGATTAAGGAAGAAAATATTTCCAGCACTGTTATCATTACACTGCACAATTTATCTCATTTATAGAACTCATGGCTGGATGCTGAAAGTCAATATATATTCCTTGTTGTATATGGTGAATATTGTTTTTATTTATTAATTATAATCTTAATTTAATTCACGGAATTAGGGAGGTCAATTAACAAGAGATTAACAAGGCAGTCTGTCTGTCTAATATTCTGTCCATCTAGCTACCAGACATCAGTTCTTACCCTCCCTAAGTCCCTTTCCCTGCAAACATTTTAAGTTATTTATGCTTTAATCACTTTGGAGATTTATGAACATAGTATGACCATGCTTAAGGCAGAGGTGATGTGTGCCTTCCTCTGCACCTCTATTAGCCCAACACAACCAGAATATTTAAATTGTACAAAATTCTCCGGATAATGATGATGTCATTTGAGCTTTGATGATTTTTGGTGATACCTCTGTGTTTCTACCTGCATGTGTACATACAGATATTCCTGCATGGTAACAATCTCAACAGCCTACATCAGCTCATCCACCCCGAGATCCTACCTTCAGAGTTTGGAGGAATGCTGCCCCCCTATGACATGGGGACATGGGCAAGAACACTGCTTGACCATGAATACGATGATGACAGTGAATGCAATGCGGACTCCTACAACACTCCTGCAAAGGATATAGAAAAGGACCTCTCTCCCAAATCCATGAAAAGGTGAGCTAAAGATACTAGTGTCTTCTACTATTGTCTTCTACTACTGCCATAAGGTTAACATTTGCCTTCGTTCTCTTCTATGAAACTGTAGGTAGTCAGATAAATTACATCAGCCTATTATATATGAGGACCATGATTTTTTTCCCCCCATTCTTAAAACGATCAGTGTTGATAAGAGATCATGACCTTGATTATTATTCATGTGAGTTGTGAATTCAGTGCAACTGATTATTTCTGTGGTGCCATATAGGTTATGTACACAGTACTGTGTTTGGAATAAGCTGCTATCCCACCTCAGCCTACACTACTTATTAGAGAAACAGTGCTAGCTGGAGTGAGCCTCCGTGCAGAGAGTAAATTGGGACCAATAATCTTTCTGGGTGGTGATGTTAGCTCTTACCTTTCTCCATCTCACAGCCACCAGCCTGTAGGGGCCAGGACATATTTGAACTGTCAGTCACAGTGACTGCATGCCTGAGAAAATAGGAGGAGAATCAGGACCAAAATCAGTCCAATTGTTATACTTGACTCTGATAAACATCCTGGCATTCTGATATTCTTCTCTTTGCAAAGGTACAGTGTAATTGCTTGCTGCATTTTACCATTCAGAATAAAGTATAGGAAGAGAGCTTATTTACCTCTCCAGTAACTATGGAAGCAGTGAAGTCATTAACTTGGGAGGGGTGAATCTGATCCAACCTTGCCAGGGCAGTAGGAGAGAAAAGGGTAAGGATCACAAATGTGATAGAAAAGGTAGCAGAAAGGGCAGCAGAAAGGGCAGCAAAAGTCAGCATGCAGCTCATAAGGGGCAGGCCTAGCAATGGATCAGAAAAGAACAAACAAGGCAGAAACCAGTATCTAAAGTCACTAAAATTAAGTTAGGATGTGTTAGGCTGGGAACCCAGTTTCAGGAGACAGCATGTGATGCAGAAGGGAAAGAGACTCTGGAAACAGATCAAACAAGGAAAAATAATTTCAGATTTCTCAGCCAGGAAGATGATTTTGGCTGGAAAATATTGCCTAGACTGGGAAGGACAGTGTGGTTTAAAAAGGAGATATTTTTGTGGAAACAGAGGAGACAACATAAGATTGCTATAGGAAATTAAAAAAGAAAAAAGCAATAAAGTTTAAGGATTTTGTGTTGAAAAAAACCTACACTGCGTTGAAAGTGGGAAATAGCATGAAACTGGATACGAATGAGCTAGGATAAAAAGTTTAAAAAGGCTCTGAAACTGTATGACAAGGGTGCTGGAATGCCTGCAAACTTGGTCTCAAATTCCCAGTGAGGGAGCTTTGGCCATAAATTCCCAGAGCCTCCAAAATCCCCAGTGCCTAGATATATGAAGCTAGAATTATGTAATTAACACAATTAATGGAGAAAATGGGACAGAAAAAAAAAGCCAAGGGAGGGGAAAGGTGAACAATACACTTACATATGATTTGCATGCAATACAAGAATTATGAGACAATAGAGAAGCTGTCTTAGACAGAAGGATGGAATTAAGGAACTGAAATGCAGAAATCTTTCTGCGGCAAAATGATGTTGTGAGAGTAAATAACTTCATCCAAAGGTGCAACAAAAAAAAAAATATGAGAAGGCCTATGAAAAGTCCTTTTGGAGCAGACTGTTTGGAGCAGAGTTTTCCAGATTGTCTGGGACAAGCATATTACTAAGTGGAAGACCAGTGAGTTGACCATAATCTTTATTCTTTGTCAAATAATTTTTGTTCTCATTTAACTTGTTCTTGAAAACTTTGATGCAGTATTACACTTCAGTGTAGGCTTTGAATTGGCATTCTTTCAGTCTGGGTGAACTGACACTACAGGAGACCTAGTGCAGAAAATAAGCATGTTGAAATTTACATCTATATAATATTAAGCTAAAACTTCTTCATCTTCTATGTATTCTTTCTCAGTTAGCATGCCCCCAGCATCTGCTGGAATCCTTGTTCCCTGCTGCTGGACATAAAAAGTACTAAGCAGCCTTACTGTGCTAGTACTATGATTGACAGAAAGTCCCAAGATTTCAGTGTATTAAGTGCTCAGACTCTGTTAAATCACAAATAGAAAAGTTAAGATAAAACAGATAAACTCTATTTCATTAAAAAGTAAATTTAACTTGGATCAGCAATTGATGGGTTGTTTTCTCAGTTTAAACCCACAGTCAGTATGATACGTTAGTTCAGAAGACTTTTAACATATAAAAAACCATGACTAAGACAATGAAAAGTGCTTAGCTTGAACAAATTTCACAAGCATCTAGCAGATCTCCAACAATTATCTTGTTTTATTTGGCTTACCATTTTAAAATTAGTTTACTGTCCTGAAAGGATGTCCTTCTTAAACCAAAATCCTGCTGAGAATTCACTTCTTTCTTACTTATTTTTTGCCTGCAGTGTGCACCACTGACATTCCTCCACATCTCCTTGAATTTTTGGTGAATTAGATGAGCTGACCTTGACAGGAAGGTTGACTGGGGGGGAAGGATGGTGGAGATAAGGAGGAATTAATGCCACCTGTAGCACAGACCCCTGGGGAGGACTTGTTTATGTAATCTGGCAACATTGCAGCTGTCTCAGCAGTCAGGTTTAGCCCGTGGCTGTGCTCACCCGTGGCTGTCATCCTGAGGCACCCAGCTGGAGCCCTGCATCCTCTTCTCACCTAACCCAGCAGGGCAGATGTCTGTGATGATAAACCTTGTAGAGGAGCTGTGGTTTGGTTCCTCACCTCTACTGCGGGACTTTGTAGTATAACACTGTCCCACTGTGTTTTCTGAGAATGTATTCAGTAATGTTTGTAAAGTCATTTGGGAGATGTAGATAGAAGAGAAGGACCTATAGACTTAAAGAAATGTTTTTCCTTTCACATACCTTCATTTGTGAATTGCTGCTGAATGGGATGAAGCATGGCAGTAAATTTCTGTTTAAAACTGAGTGCAAACTATTTCTCCTTCTTCTTCAAGGCATGTGGACATCTGAGCTTACAAACCATAGATCAGGATTTGTGCAGTTCAGTTTTCACACCTGCCTGGGCAGTGGGGATTTTGGAGGCCTTGGGAATTTATGGCCAAATCTTTCTCACTAGGAATTTGAGACCAGGTTTGCAGCCACTCCAGTTCCCCTTCAGTTTTCCCCAGATGAGAACTGGAAACCCTGTCTGCTCAGTCATTGGCAGCTGAGGAAAAGGCTCAATTTTAGCACTTACATCCAGTTGGCAAACCTTCGAAGTTAATTTGCTTCCACAGCAATTTTTATCATGATGAACTGGATTTTCCATGAGTGCAGCTTCCCACCAGCAAATTTTCAATTGGCTTTTCATTGGCACAGTACCTTGTGAAGATTTTAAAAGAACATTTTTAATTCAATGGTTTAGTTTTCTGCCTGAGGAACTGACCAGTGTTCAGGATGATTATTATTGTACACTCTTAATTAAAAAACTTGAAATTATGTTTATCACAAGAAAGATGATCATATTTTCAAAGCTAATTTTCTTGAATATAGTATTAGTATGAGAATGTGATAAATATTATTTGAAAATATCCTTGTGTCTAAAGTTTTTACCTAGGCTTTAAGTCAGATGTTTTTTCCTGTGTTTTTGTAAGTTTTCTTTAGATTTTTTTGAGAAAGACCTCATCAGCCTCATTCATTGGTTTCACTGGATGATGCCAGTTTATAAGAGTGGGGGATTGACTCCATATGCTTATCTTAGGAAAGGTTAGAATTTGTAAAGGTTTTTCTCTGCACTGTAGCCCTCTAAATGGGCAAATCTGTAGCAATGCTGCAGACACAATGCTTCCACTGGTCAAAAATAGACGCCTGCATTGTTGAGATGTACACATGCTCTTAAGTCATTTAAAATCTTCTTTTCAGAAAGAAATAGGCATTTCCTGAGTGAGATTCATCTCCCTAAAGGAAATAGCTAACAAGGTTGCATTTCCTGTACCCCAGAACTGGCTGATTTTGATGAGCTGAGCTATAGCTGATGTGAGACCGCATCTTAACACTTCAGGCTTTGTTTTCAATGGAGCATTTTGATTTTGCTGGAGACTGGGTTTTCCTCTTTGTCTGTCACATATGGCTGTTGCGGGATACTGGTACAATGCTTCTGGGCTGAATCAGAGGATCTAGAGAAACATTACAATCACCACTGAATTTGCCCTGATCATCCTTCCCTGCCCTGCCCAGTTGACCTGAAAAGTGAGTTTGACACATTTGTCTGCTGCTCCAGAAATCCTGCTAACCATGGCAATGTTCCCTAGGTTTCGCTTAGGATCTCACACGGTTAAATTAAGATGCTATTCAGAAAAGGAGCAACTTGTGCTTCCAGCTAACACATCCCACTAATTGCAGTGTGTGATTAGCCAGCTGGGTGGCTGAATTGTACCTTCTTTGCCAGTTCAGTGCTGTATAACCTTCTGGAGAGACGGTCAGTGCTTAAATCACTACAGAGGACAGCTTAGTCTGGTTTTGTGTGTGGAGGATACTCCCTGCTTCATGATTTCACTGAAGAGACGATCCACTTTATTGCGCCTTTTGCTCCTATATTCACAAATCAGTATTGAGCCCTTTAAAGCCCTGTTACCCCTCTATGAGGGTATTTCCTGATGATTTGCAATGATCAGATGCTTGGGTAGTGCTGTACCATTATTTTCAAGCCCTGACAGTAATTAAAATAAACAAAAGAAAGATGAGGTTTACCCTCATTTGTCTTGATCCAGAAATGTCAAATAAACATTTTGTCCCTCTGCAGATCTCAGTCAGTTGTGGATCCTGGGGTGCTGAAACGCATGGATAAGAATGAGGAAGAAAACATGCAGCCTTTGCTTTCACTTGACTAACAGTTTTTGAGCATTGGACATGAACTGAGGTGGAAGGCACTGCCTCTCAGCAACAAGCAAATCACTGGGAAAGAGTGTAACAGCTGGAATTCTATTTACTCATGTTAATGTAGCATAATGGCAGCAGGTTTTACTATTCTGCCGGAATTCTGGATGCCCTTTGGTGAAAAAGAAGTGGAGAAAAAAAGAAAATGAAATTTAAAAAAAAAAAAGAAATCAATAATTTATTCTGTAAGTGCCAACTTGTTTGTAAATACAATATAATCCTCCAATTTTACTTTGTAAGTTATGGTAAACAAGCGCTATGGAAATGACTGACTATTAAATATGTCAGTGAAATGCACCATAAAAAAGAGAAGAAAACGTGTGTTCTCACATGCGCACACATGCACACAATACACAGAGAGAAACATATACTGAACAAAGAAAACTATCAAAGCCAAGTAAATATTGTCCTTCCCATGGGAAGCCAACTAGTACATTGACAACTGGGGTTTTTCTGCAGTGCTTGCGTAGTGTGCTAAGAGGGAATATAAGAACTTGGGAGATGCTGTAATCAGTGGAATGTTTCCTCACTGTAGGCACTGGTTTCTCAAATAACACTTGGGACAGTGATTTAGCATAAACCATGTACATTGTGAGAAAGATCACAGGTGAACTGGAACCAACTCTTGGATACCTTTGTTGTTTAGCTGTACGAATCTCTGAGGTTTCTTCCCTAACTTTTCACTTACACAAGTAACCTGGCTTGGTACCGTAATTTGGGTGTTGCAATGTGGGACACATTGGAGTTACTTCTCTTGCATTTTGGGTGCGCATCAAGAATTTTTCCAGAACTCTGTTCTCCCTTGGAATGAGACGTTAGTCCTCTAAATATAGTGTAATAACCAGTATCTGAAAGTAAAGCCTGGCAGCAGACGTTAAAAGTTAATTACTGAATCCTGTGCACTGGGAGACTGGATACATATATATATATTTTTACCAATCTCTGACGAGCATACAAGGCGACATTGTTAGATAAGTATATTTCATTGAAGGTTTATACAACAAATCATACCTATTCCATGTACTTAGATATATTATAGATTGTATATTGAGACACTGTCATTATTAATGTAGTAAAACTTTCCATAGATCAACAGCATTCCACTCCAAGCAAGGATTAATATGAATAAGTTGTAGTCAAACATCTCAGCCTATATGTTTAAGACACCTTTGTTTTGGTTGTAGTTTAACTGTATATATTGAACATGTGCCATAATAGAGAAATACATTTTACCTCAAAAGAGCAACAGATTTCACTAGGGATTGGGTAAATCAGCTGAAGCATAGGGGCTGTGTCATCTCTGTGTGCTGGCTGATGTGTGTGCAGCCTGTGGTATGCTGAGGCGAGAATGTTATTTCTTATTAGGACTTAAATCGACAGTCAGGGTGGGAAGACACAGGGTGCCCAGCAAGACCTTAATAATTAGAGGAATTGTAAGAGCATGTCCAGGCAGTGCAGGGATTAGTTAAGAAAGCAGTGACCACAGTGGACTTGATAGCTCACGGCAACCCTGCCTCCCAAGTGCTAGAGTTTAAAACATTTCTTCCATCACTTCAGTGGTCAGTGAAGTTTCAAAGTTACTGGTTGTAGGTCACCTCTCCTCATCCAGGATGATTACAGCTGTAAGATTTGGTAGGCTGAGATGATTTAAGAGCAGAGAGTGAAAACTTGAAAGTCTGTCGTCTCGAGTTTAGCTGTAACTCCTGTGGTGGCAGCTTCAGCATTTCTCAGGGCTGAGACGACCCTGACTCTTCCAGAATCATCCTTGATTAGCCCAGGCAACACACAGATAAAGCTCTGCTACTTCACAGGTCATTAGCAGCGCTGATAAATAGTGTATGCCCACATAAGCCATCACTTTGCAGGAGCTTGTCTGAACAACTCATTGTCTTTCTGCTTTCCTAATTCTGTTTTCATGATATGTGTTAGGAAATGCAGAGATGAAAGATACAGAGCCTGAACTTCTTATCAGTCTGTCCTACAAGTTTTCAGTAGTAGAAACTGTTCTAATACTACTTCTGTGGTTTGAGAGACTTGAAAAAATGATCAGTTCTTATATACAATTTTATTCAGTTGTATTTTTCACATTCCTCGTAACATCATGCTGTATAAGTGAGATGTGTCTCCAGTATTTGCAAAAGTGCCATATTTGAATGTATGTTATATATTTCCACACTTCTGGTTAGTAGAATAGTATATCGTCATTGATATGATTTTTAAATCCGTATCAGATAAAACTAAAACATCAGTAGAAATTTTTTCCTTATAAGGGCTTCAGGATTTAGTCAGTACTCCACACATGTACAAACTGTGACACAGTGGTGATCAAAATCTTCATGGATCCTTTTAGATACTTGGACCAGACTTTGTTGTAAGACAGCAGAATGCTGATTTCAGAGTACACTGCCTGTCCAATCAAAAAATGCAAATCTATTCCACTGTATGAAGGTTAAAAATTGTTTTGAAGCTTAAAAATTTTTGTTTAAAAATCCCTTTTTTGTGCACTTATCTGTAATTTATGTAATATTTTCTGATGCCTGATTTCAATTTTAAGGTAATGAGTATTAATACATTCTTTCCAGAAAGTGAAAGTAGGATATATTATAATTTTGTGTAACTCAGACCTCATCTTTCAGCAAGAACAAAACTGCTTTTTCAATAACATTCTCTCCGTTGAAGAGTCGGGCTACAGGTCTTCTTGGCTGCAGCTTTTATTTCACTGAAGCAAATTCTGGCAGTGATAATTGCAGTTGTGACAATGAAAAAGAATATGGAAATGGGTAAGAGAAATAAATATACTTTATCTGCTCTCAGTATTCTTTGAAGGCATTTCTCTTTTACATATCAGGGTACATAAAGGGTTCCACCTTTCTTGTAGAAAATCTTTATAGGTAGTTCAATTTTTATTAGATGAATTTGGACTGAAAACTTTTTCCAATCTTTATTACCATAGGAATTGCTGTCTAATTTTTATAGCAGAATTGAAGCGCTAAAACCCGAATGCAGATGCTTGGGAGAAACTCCTCTTAATTTCTTACCTTTCTTGTGTATTGGGTAGAATAAAACCTTGTTATAATTATGCATGCCAATATGCATATAAAAAATATTCTGCAATATGAGGAACTTAGTGGAGAAACTGGATATACCTGTCCAACTAGGTAAAAAAAAGGAGGATTAAAAAAAAAAAGTGTAAAAATTGATCGTTTTGAGCCTTTGCTAAGATACAAAAATAGCCTCTTACATGATGACTTTTCCAAGACACAGATGTTTAAAAATACATGTAAAAGTTATGGAAACTTCCATGACCAAAACCTCCTTGTAATCGGAGATGTCAATAGACTCTTGGCTTTCTAAAGACAGGTAAGCAGACCCACTAAGCTCCAACAAACACACAGACTCACAATAGTTATTAGTTGTAAAATAGTTTGAGATGTCTTTACAGAAATGTAAATTTACTGTATAGCATATTTAAAAAGATGTTTTGCACTCTACGAACATGCTATGCCTAGTCACAAACTGAACACAGAATTAAAGAAAAGAGAAGTAAAAGGGGCCTCAAGAGGTCACTGATATGTGGAGGAGCAGATTCACTTTAATGTCGCTCTCAAATGTTTTAGCTCAGTACCTTGCATGGAATGCTCTTTGTATTATTTAATCACAGTCACAGCCAAGCCTAAGCACATTGCCCAACAAAATTGTAACCTGACAGTGTTTTGTTCATGCCTTTTATTATTTTCCTGTTCTGTTCGGGAAATTAAAGTTTGTCAAGCATCATAAGAACTACCATTTAGCATTACTTGGAAAACAGTTTGCAATGAGCTTTGGTCATATCCCTGTTATTATATTGTTTCTGTTACTATTATTGATGTATGTATTTGTCAAGTTTTTTGATAAAGTCATGTTTGAAAGAGCATGCAAGAGAGAAAAATCTAAAATCAATCAGGCCTCAGGAATTTGTTTAGAATGTTAATATGGGATTTTAGGGGGATGCTGAGTTTGGATATTATAATTTTTAATTGTCTCTGGGGAATGTCCTGCTGAGCAATTTGCAATGTTGGGTTCCAAGACAAATTTGGAAGATAAATATCAATATGAAAGACAAGAGAAAAGGTCTCAAATGACTGTACTGAATAAAACACTTAATCACATGGCTAGCTGGATCAGGTCCCTCTAAAGAAAGGTATTTTGCAAGTAGCTGGTGTGTGTGTACTTCTGGTGCTGAGAATAGTTCTTTTGTCCACAAACCTCAAAACACTCTATGAAATTGAGAAAATAATAGTTCTCCCGTTTCTCAGGTAGCAAAACAGAAACACAGTGAGTTAGAGAAATATCTCAATGGAAGACATTTTTCTGTATGGCAAAGGGGATACTTTGATCACTCAGTCTGATTTTAACTGCAGAAGAGAAGATAATCTGTCCCTATTTTGCGTAAGAAGGTCCTATTGTCAATTCACTCATGCCTAGTTTTTCTAGAACACTTCACCATGAGACCTTTGCAAACCAGGGGTGATTTGCTTTCCTGTAGAGTTAAATCTTAATTTAACAATTTCTGCTGAGGAACTGGCAAAAAGAGGGTACATCCCCCAAATGAAATGTCTTTCTTCCTTGTCTGATTGTTGGGAAAAATGTAGTTTAATCCAAAGACCCCCCAAAAGGAAATTTGCCCCATAAAGAACTCTGAAGTCGGTTGGGGATGAAACAAGATACTTATTTCCCATTAACTATACAAGGAACATCAACATTTTGGTTAGAGGTATGCTCAAGTGACCCCAAATGAAAGTGCAAGGCAGGTAGATAGAATCTCACATTCTGTATTACATCCTTGTAACTTTGAATGATCCTGTGTCAAAAGTCTGTATTCAGCAGATTGACTTGGACGTTCCCTTCAGTCTGCATTTCAGCTTTCAGTTGTGTGGGAATTTTTGTCCTATCAGCTTTTGGGATCTTAATTTGTTTCCTTCATAAGGGTCTGTTGGCACAAAATGGCATTGACCCCTGTTGGATTGCACAATTTGCAAAGTGGTTTTGTTATTAAAAAAAAACAACTTGTGCAGTGCTGGGCAGTGGTAAAGTTGAAACATGCGGCAGAAGTTCCCACTATTTTGTCACTCCTCCTCCAGTGTTTTGTGTGTATAAACTGCTCTGATTGATAAAAGACATGTGTTAACACTTGCATGATATGGATTTAAAAATAGAGAAAAAAGCCATTGCTGTTGAATCCGAAGGGAGGGGGGCACTGCACAGGTGAAATAGAGAGACCTCCAAGGGAAGATGCTGATAATTCCTTATGGTACACATTTTGTTAGAATGTGGCCAGAGTATTTTCTCTGCAGGGACAGTGGTCAGCCAGATCCATTCTCTCTGAATCAGTGACTTACAACAAGTCCTCTCTAATAAAGATATGACAAAGCTTCCTTTTGCAGAGAATTCACTTCCAGAGAATTGACATATCTGGCAATTTGCTGGAGACAAATGGCAATAGTTAATTAGGATTTTTATTTGATATGGAAATGCTGCTGTGATTTCTTAAAGAGGATGTCGCATCATCAGCAACACACAGCAGTGCCTGAAGGCAGGCATCTCAAATCAGGTCCCTTGATTAATAAAAATTTAAGGGTAGAAAAAATCAAGGGAAGAGATAACAGAAGATGATAAAACACAATAATTAAAAAAAAATCAAAACAGAAGCAAGCTTGCAGTGGAAAGCTGTATGAATGGCAAAAATGATGTGACAGAATTTGCGCTAACACTTCCAAGAAATTAATCAGTAGCCTATTATGAGTCCCCCACCCTAGATTACTAACAGATTTTCCATTTTTCACATGGTCTACCATATATGGCCATGATGGAGTTTCCTGAATCTTTAGAAAATGTTTGAGTTACTGTATGAAATGGTAGGTGCTGTAGCTGAGCTTGTGAACATGGTTTAAGGGATCACAACACAACACCAGAGCCTCACCTGGAAATGGGTCCCAGGAATATGGGAAGTGCTGTGTCCTGCCTGGCTGAAGAAGTCATGGAGGAAGAGAGTGAAAGGAGCCCTGTGGCTGTAAGGAAAGGTGGAAGGCCTATGGAGAAAACAACATTATGGAGCTGGAATGAACTGGTTGACCATTTTAGTAGTGAGGGAGGCTTTCACTTGCTCAGTAATATAAAAGAAGGCTTACAAACCCCATGACGCATCTGTCATCAGGAAGGAGAGATAACATATTTCTCACTTTCCCACACAAACTCAGTTTCAATATATTTAAACCTGATGCATATGCTAAACCTGAAGCGCCTCTGCTGCTGCTGTTTCCACAGGAGCTCCCAGGATGTGGGTATTATGTAGCATGCAGGAGTTGGAAGGGTAGAGCCCCCCAGGCTGTCCATAGGAAGAGAAGAGAGGGATGTATTCTGCAAGACCCCACTGCAGTGAAAATTTTGTGGGAGAATTCAGCACTTGCTTGAGTTACAGCCTGCCTTGCCCTGGCATCAGGGCCTGCTCTGTGGGAAGCTGTGAGCGGTAGTGGTGTGGGAATCTCCCCTGCGAACCTCAGTGTCTCGTGCTAATTATGCAGCCTTCGAGCTGTAGCTGGTGATCTGTGTCCCGTGTCTTTGAACAGTGCTGCTGGTGATGCTAATTGTAGCCATTAGTCACTCAGAGCAGAGATGATTTAAAGGAAACTGACAACTTTAAGCATTACACTAAATGCCTAAGAATATTAAATTGGTGATTGTTACAAGTAAAGCCTTAGATTATGATAACTTAAAGGCTTTCAGGGCTTGGTTGCATTGTATCCTTGGTGGGACTTAGTGTATAATCACTTTCCTTTAAGTATGGTTGTCCCTGAAGTTCACGTGCATCTTTGATGCAGCAATGGTAGAAGGAATTAAATAGTAGAAAATGTCATTCTAAAACTAGGAATAGATTACCTGACACTATTAAAAAAATTGTTTTGCAATTTGCTAGTGTTCAACTTGAGAATAATGCCTCTTTTAAATAATTTGCTTCTCTAACTCTTTCACCCTACTGTGAAATGTGTTCTGCGAAACATTCCCAGCTCTTCAGCCCTTCTCCTACCCTCTTGCATTCAACAGCATCCTGTCTTCTGTGTGTACTTTAATCTATGAATAACTGAAGAAAACAGTAGAAAACCCCAACACACTGATAATCTGCAGACTAGATCTTGAGGACCAGTATTTTAAATATTTCCCTTGTGTAAATCTCTGGTGAACAGGACGAAATGGAAAATGAGACCAAGGCCAACCACATCATAGAGGAATACAAAACAAAAGAGTCTGTCTAGGAGTATAGATGAGACAGCTCTTGTGATTTAAGATGTTACCTTCCCCAACTGTTAGTTGTCATTCTTCATGTAGGAACTACTGCCTCAACATTTAATCAACAACAGATTAAGGAAGTACTCATGTCCCAGTGAAGGCTGTGCACAAATCATGTTAACTCTGTTGATTCTGCACTCTTGCAAATACAAAAGCACTCACATAATCCGTTAATCCAACTCTGTTATGAGAATAATGATTAACAGCTAGTCATGGCGACATCTAAAATTGCAGATTGGCAATCTGTGCCTTAAGGCTCTTGTGATCTGTAGTACTTGCATAGCAGTAACTACTGAATAATGTTCTTTTTGCATGCAGCATTCTACTTCGGAGCCTTATGGAAAATATTATAGTACCATATCAAAATTCAAAATTAAATTACAGGTGTAATTTATAAACAGTGCTTGTATCCTCAGGATAAAATTTGTTTCTTTCTCAGCTTAGTACTCTTAGGACTCAGGGGGTCTGAGATTTGTAAAGCCAGGACAAGTTTATTAATCATGTTCTTTCTTTGTAAAGTTTCAATAACTATTCTCTTTTCACAACTTGTTGTCAGTTTGAATTTTATTCTTGGACCTAGTGAAATGGTTAATTTTGGTTTGTTGTGTTCTAACCTAAAGTCTGAAGATAAAAAAACTTTGTGAAACATCATTCTTTATATTGTATATTTAAATATCATCAGTTCTCTGTGATCAATGGGCTGCTTTGGAGAGTGCTACTACTTTAAATCATCACTGGTTATTGAGGAAGAATGACATTCTGTTAAATAAAATACAACCAAATGAAAATTAAAATACATATATATTTTTGTGTTTGTACATGGGAGTGTTTGTCTGGCTTCCTTGTGCTAAAGCATGTATGGAATACATATTTTAATTGGATGAACTGCACTTTTTTTTTAAGGAAAGTTTTGAAAGAAAACTGAGTGGTATGTCAGCATGAAAGTGCAAGACACTGAATGTCTCTTTCCACCCAGCAGTAAGTTTTAGAGAGTTAACATAGTTCACATTTACAATACTATTTTGAACTGCCACTTGGAAGTCTCTCTTGTCTCACAGGTGAAGATCATGTAGTGATGCAACACAAGAAAAGCTCATTTCCCCCTCAAAGATAATTCCTACTCTCCTGCCTCTAACATTCGTCTGAAGTGTGTTCCCTAGCATCATCTTGTGCTCATTGACTTTTCTTTTGATACCACACCAGGGAGAAGTGGTATTAGCTCTGCACAGAGATGTCTCTTTGGGAAAATGTTTCTGTTCTCAGGATAGATTAACCAGGGTAGGATAGAGCAGGCTATGTGACATTGGAGCACTGCCTGCTGAATGATCGTATTTCATTCTAGATTTTGGTTTTTTCCCTGGGAGGGAGAGACCCAGTAAATTAAAGTAATGTGTTTATGTGCTTCTTTAATGTAATTTTTGTAGTTGCTTTAGACACAAGGACAACTTATTCACTTCTTCTGTACAAGGACAACTTATTCACCTCTTCTGTACATTTTCCATATCTTATCTTTGGTTTACAGAGATTTAAAAAAAAAAATAGGCTGCAGTAGCTTCCTGTTTCACGCATAATCTCAGTGGTGTATGCAGATGCCTTTCTTATGCTAACACTGCAACAGGTTGAAAAAATATTGATGGTTTCTTATCTATGTGGGAATATAGTCCCTCAGCTCCCAGGCGCTGCATGGCTGTACACAGTACATAAGCCATTTCTGGACAAGGGTGCATTTCATCATTACATAGCTGTATGGGCTACATGTCAGTGCAGCTCTCTGCTCCCTTGGAAATCCCTCACTTGCATCCCTCTGACTGAGCAGAGTTGAATCCCCTCTAATGGTGTGGTTTGCAATGCCTCATTAGAGTGTTTTGAGTTATAACCACTACCCATTTGTATGCTGCCAGGCTGCTTTTCCCTGCAAACAATGTGATCCCAGTGTGTGCACCTGTGTGTGTGTGTGTGTGCGCGTGTGTGCACCTATGTCTGCTTGTCTCACCCCACCTCCCATGTTGGACCCCCTTCCCTAATTCATCTGCATCATTTCTCTGCGGAAAAAAGAGGCCTCAAAGCTGGCATCTTGTGTTGATGTGTGACAGCATGTTGTGACATGCTCAGGTCGCCTGGCCTTGACGTGCCGCTGGCTGGAGCATCCCGCAGTTCACGTGTGACTCCAGTGCCTTCGGTTCCTACCAGAAGAGACCAGCCTGTGGGCTGGAGGATGGGGGAAAGAGTACCAGACCCACTTTTGTTCTGAGGGAACTGGGAGGCAGCGGGACCTACACTAGGGCTGCACAGACCTTTTAGACATGTAGTACCATAAAAGTAGGTAGGTGGGCAGAGGAATGCTTTTTGCTCCCTGTGCTGCCAGACACCAGTGTTTCTGTATGGGCAGGAGTTCATACACGACCTCCAGTCAAAAGGAGACTGTCAGTGTAACTCCCATCAGTGTGGTGGCATGGTCAGGAGGGTGTGCAGGAGTAGGAGAGTCTTGTCTGCAGAATTAATTACCTATCATGCTACCACAGCTGTGGTGCAGCCCATGGTAGTGCTGCAATGGTGGAGAGTACAGGAGTGGATAGTGAAATTGGGAGCTGTGCTAATAATTTGAATAGTACTGGCAGTGTTTACACAAATCTCTAAGTGTCTGTTGAGCACAATATAAACATAGCAAGTGTTCACAAAGCTGAAAATTCTCTGTCAGTAGCAAATAAAGTATTTTGCCTCATTGCCTGCATGATTCTTTGCAGTGCTGTTTTCATTCCCATGAGCTGAGTAATGCGGAAAAACAGCCCTTGGCCTTCCAGACGTGTACAGATTGTTGGCTAGTCAAAAGCCCTTCCAGTACCTGAACCCTGACCAACAGCATCCTCTCCCCTCTGGACAGATTACCAGGCTGTCAAGAAATCCTCTTCCCATCATCCATCAGCTTAACTGCTGAAATCCCTGGAGATTAGGAAATGAGAAAGTGCCTATGTAGCAAAAATGTGTCACAACGGTCAAAATTGAGATAATATACTTTTTTACACTGTCATTCTTTTCTATTCAGATATACAACTTTGCAACTTCCCTCTTTTGTGAAAAGGTTAATGAAATTTACAGAAAAAATATTAATGAAAAAATATTATTTAAACATAGCTGTTTAAATTTTATCTCTATCAGTGGTAATGCTACAGAAAACAGATAATCATATGGTTCGATAGCATTAATTTTAATTTCAATTTCTGTAAATAAAAACATTTTTTAACAGACATGTAATTTCTTCCTCATGGAGCAATGAAATAAAAATCAGATTGGTCTTAAGCATATCCCATTCCTAGAATCACCAAATAAAGTCTAACCCCCATGAAGAAGCAGTTGGGGTGCTGATCTTAATAAGATTTTTTTCATTCTAGATTTTGATGTATAAACCACACATTTATAGCATTTGAATCTAAATAAACACAGTAATGGAAATGACAACATATTCAAAAAATTTCCAATTATTTCTTTTCCTTTAATGCATATACCCTTTTACAGTCCAGATCAAGCTACCACAAATCGAGAATATGCCCTGAAATCTGAAAATGCTCAGGATAAAGTGTGAGGTACAAATGTGCATTGTACTATCAACTGGATTTTTTCTATTAAGGCTTTACATTAGCATTATTAGATCCATTTAATGCTCATATGCAAAGACCTGAAGGAGAAATCAAGTGTCTTGTTTGCAGATAAAAAAAAGAAAGGAAACATGGACCTGGAATATCACAATTTATCTTTCTTGATTTAATTTCTTGTACATGTGACTTCCTTTTCTTCTTTAAAAAAACTGTAGCCGTGGATCTCAGCTCATGCAGTGCATCAAGCTGGTGCATCCCTGTACAAGCAGACTAAACCACAATAGCCTCTTAAGTTATTTTAGTGTCATTAAAACCCTTTGACATATGGTGTATTTTGAAAAAAATTGTAGATTAAAGTTAACTGTGAATGAGGATGCTGCACTCAAGAGAGTGTTCGAAAAAATGCTTGCAGACCTACCTGTCAGGTACATAGTCTTTTAAGGAGGAGGGGTTTGCAGTCACTTCGGGGAGTGATGGTCTTCGAGCTCTAGAATTAAAGACTGGGGAAAAGGAATATATCTTCTAGTAATACGACTTTTTACATGGGCAGATAGTGATAGGACAAGAGGGAACAGTTTAAAAGAGGAGAGATTTAGGTTAGCTGGAAGGAAGAAATTCTTTACTCAGAGGGGAGTGAGGATGCCCTATCCCTGGAAGTGTTCAAGACCAGGTTGGATTGGGCTCTGAGGAACCTGGTCTAGTGGAAGGTGTACCTGCCCATTGCAGGGGGGCTGGAACGAAATGGTCTTTAAGGTTCCTTCCAACCCAAACCATTTTGTGATTCTAAGATTTACCCTACTGGTATTTTCTCAAAATGATAAAACTGCCTCATTATAAGAATTTAGTAAAATACAGAGGTAACTGCAGTGCAGTGTGGATTAATTAAAATTCAGTCATTAACTGAGATTGACCTGAAGTCACAATTCCTGTGAGTAACATCCTCTGTCACTTGCCGTTTTGCGGAGGTTCTTGCAGGGGTTTTCAGGGAAGCTGGGAATGTGACCGGCATTCTCTTCTTCTTTAAGTTCTATCGAGTTCATTGCCTTTAAATTTCTCTGCTAATATCCTACATTATGAAAGGAAGCAGGTGGATCTATTAGAGAAGAATTTCTTTAGTCTTCATTTATTGCCATTTTCCTGTCTTCTAATTTTTTTGATGATGAGATGATTTTTGTGTGGTGGTTTTTGGTGTAGCTTTTTTTTTTTTTCCTGGAAGGTGAGGAGATGAGTCCTTTTTTGTGTTCCAAGGTAATTTGTCAAATGATAACTCTGCAGCTACAAAAATTTATTTTTGCCTGTCTATTCCTCCCAGTTTATTATTCAAAGATGTGCTGTTTTTAATGATTAAATATAAGCATCTTAGAAATGCATAATGATGCCAATTTTCTGCCTAGTTTCCCTTTCCAAGAAGCACCTTAACAGTGCAATATAAAGCCCAAGATGACAGCAATTTACACCTCTGCAGGGACAATAAAATGCAAATAATGTGGTTTATCTTGAGCATTTTCCAATGGAATGGGTTAGTTTTACCCTGTCTTTATTTTCACACATGGAAAAAAAAAAGCCCTAATAAGATGACTGCTGTTTATTTATTTATTTACATTTTAAATCTCAGGTAAGAATTTATCTACTACAAAAGGCTATCAGGGAAAGTTGTGTATTGGTTGGGTGCCACATAATGAAGAGGTGCCTGCCTGCTGCCTTTCACCACTGCTTGTTTGCAGAGTGATATTTGTGGGTTTTAGATTAGAGAAATAAGTTTATGTTTGGCTGAAGTCATTAAATAATGAAGGGTCATAGAGGCCAGTTACAGCACAGCTCCTTGGTTTCCATTTCAGATATGGAAACCTCTTCTTTATAAATGGTACTTTATATGGGTTTTAGTTTCCATGGGATTTTTGTCACATAGCTTGACTGAACAAAACTGCTGCACCCTAGGGAGAAAAGTATCAGTGCCATCAGATAACTAATTTTGGGAAGGCAGAGAATAAAACTGTCATTTTTTCCAAGCTGAGAGAGTTTCCCAAGGGCCTTTTTATTTTGTGAGGAAAACTACCAGAGGCTAGTAGTAGTACTGGTATTGATTTTAATGTTCAAGTTTGCAGTCATTATTTGCAAGACCATTTTGATTAAAATGGCCTGTCTTTGATTTTCCTTCTCAAAATGGCTTTGATTTTAAAATTGATTTTCTGTCTGTTTATAACATATCACTAAAATGGTTGGTTTTTTTAAAAAAATCAAACCTGCTATTCCGATTATTCCGAGGTATCTTGAGTCTGAATGATTAGCATTGCATTTTTTAAAGGAAGTTTTGTTCTCAGGTGCTGTTTGGTTCTGTGTCCCATTTGCTAATTTCTCATGCAAGAGAAACTCTTAAATTGAATGTGCTCTGTTGCTTGGCTTCTGTCATATAAAGTCATAAGTCCCAAATATATATTGCTTCCTTTAACAGATGAACTCAAATAATATTAAAGAGCCTAAGAGGGCACTAAAAGTCACTTACTTCCTGATTTACTGAACTAGAAAAGTAATCACTTCATTAACTCCTATCTTAAAATGCAAGACTTGTCTTCTAAAAAGTTTAGTTAATGCTTGCACCTGCTCTATAAATTCAAGCAACGCACTCCTCAGCTTTATTGCCTACAGCCTCAGCTAGTGAGGTCCATAATTCCGGGGCACAGATGATTAATGTCACCCTGTTTGGATTCCTGCATCTGTGTGATGAGTCAGGCTGTGTGGGAAGGGACAGTTTTAAGCCTTTGAATTTTTCCCATCTTTCTCTGTTCTCTGGAGTAAGACTGGCGAGAATTTGTCCAAAAAGCTCTTTTCTACTGAAGATTTTGCATACAGCAAAGTTGGAACGGTAAAACATTTCAAGGCCATCTACATTTTCAAAGGAAATTTTTAAAACAGTGAAAATATGTTTATTTTGATAAAATTATTTCTTTTATGATATGTTAGTTAAAACAATGACCTAAAATACTTCTGTTTCAATTTGGATTTTTTTTGTTAAAACCTTTGGGATTTTTACAATTCATTATAATATGAGGCAAATATAATTTCAAAATCCCTACAGTGTTCTTATGAACTAAATTTCCTTTTTTATTTTTGTTTGGATCAGCATCTCTTGTTTGCTGTAGGTGCCTTTCAGAAAGGTCATGATTTGATTAGTATGTGCCTCCAGCCCTTCAGAACCATATTCCTCCATTAAAAGGTTAATTTTTTATTCTTTTCTCTTCATCCATCCCAAAGCTTCTGCCTTATTCTCTGTCACCTGATGACAGCCAAAGAGATCTTCTGAGGTGTGCATTAAATAAGTAAGTTTGTGGGTTTGCATCTTTCTTTTCAAAATCCTACAATTCTGACATAGGTGTCAGAAGCATTTTCTAATTTTTCACTTTCACATGTGAAAACCAACCGATTTCTCAATACTGTAGATAGACAAGGAACTTATGTGTATCAAGGAAGCAAAAATAACCACACTGGGGAGGAGGAGGGGTAGATAAGAGAGGGAAAAGTGAAGGTCTAGAGCCGACAGTGACAGCAAGGAAGCTAGGATAAAGCACTAGGATAAATAATGTCATGCTCAAAGTATTATTACAGCCTGTAATGGTTCTCTTTCCTTTCTGATCAGCTCTCAACTGAAAATCAATTTACTTTAGCAGAGAGCACACCACGTTATTGTGTTATTTATTAAAAAATTGTATTCTCTTTGCAGCATTGTTGACTGCCATTAACAGTCAATCTAGAACTTATAGTTCTAAGCTTGCTTGCACAGAGAGAATATAATCAAACTAAAAATTTTTAATAGAGTGATAACAAAGATGATGTAACGGTATATGCACATCGAGAGTAAATGTGCTGAGACAGGGGAGCCCTGAAAATAGCCAGTAGGGTTTGATAAAAGCCTAAAAACTCATGAGTGGTTTGGAGAAACTGAATAGCCTTCTGGAGTTTTTTTTTCTTACATGAGCAAAGAGTCACCAAACAAAATTATCAGACTGCACATTCAGGATGCATAAGAGAAAATGAGTCTTCATTCACCCTCTAATTAAAATATTTTCACCACTACCACAGAGCACTGTAGATACTGAAAATACATATGACTTCCAAAAATATATTCATAAAAGGATTCTTTGTTTCAAGTCATGAAATACACTGTCTCAGGGAGATCTTGAGGCACAGGGCTCCAAGTATTCTGACAGCTCATCAGGGGAACATCCATTCCTGCTTGCAGCATTCTCATAACCTTCCTGGGCATCCGCTGCTGCCTGCTGTCAGAAACTGGACTAGGTAGACCTTTAGTCTTCCCCAGTATGGCTTTTCCTACGTTCACTAAAAACAGCTTGTATGCTAAAGGTTTATTTAGTGT
Organism: Dryoscopus gambensis; assembly: GCA_013389985.1. Taxonomy (NCBI): domain Eukaryota; kingdom Metazoa; phylum Chordata; class Aves; order Passeriformes; family Malaconotidae; genus Dryoscopus; species Dryoscopus gambensis. Next base: position 30,327 of record WEIT01040426.1, on the reverse strand, counting down.
CCAACACTGTGATGGATTTGAGATTTGGTTGTTGCATGACCTGTCCTCTTTTGGGATTCTTGAAAGACTGTTATGCTACAGGGGCTGGCTATCATTAAGATAGATGTGGGAAATTCACCTCACCTGACTTTAGACACCTATAGATGAGGTAATCACCTGAATCTCTGCTCTGATCAGTAGAGAAGAGATTTCCTGGTTATTGTCATCTCCCCTAGGAGATAAGCAGTGCACTGTGAAACACAGAACTCTCTGTAAGGGGAGCCAAGTGATTAATTCTCACTGCCCTTGACTGGTGTCCACATTGGAGAAAATGTGGGGGGACAACTGGTAAGAAAGGGAAGTAAATAGAGAGCTTTATTCTGGTTCTTCTCCCTACCTCATGGAGTACATTGCAAAAAAGGCAGTAAATGTGGCTTTAAAAATTTTTTTTCAAGGAGACAGTAATGTATTTTCTAAAACAAGAGTGCGAGGGAACGTCAGCTGGAAAATTTCTCTGGCATACAGATTTCAACCAGGTTTGGGGTCCACAAAGATGTTAAGGACACCTTTTATTATCCAGAAAGATCCTATTCTTCCTTTCTGAGCATAACGTGACTGCAAAAGATAAATTTGACTAGAAAAAATATGTTAGTCGCATTATTGTCAAGTAGTTTCTCCAAAATCCCAGCTCTACAATTCAGAGGGCTAGCTAGGAACGAGAAAAATGCATTTAAATCACTCCTGGTTCTTAAAAGCTGTGTAATGGAAATGAGACCGCCTAAGAATGATATCAGGCAGGAAGTGAACACATAGCA
>WEIT01040426.1:0-29461 GCA_013389985.1 Dryoscopus gambensis | reverse complement strand
GGCAGGAAGTGAACACATAGCAGAGCATCTGAAGGGCAGCATGAGGAACAGTGGGCTGCTATTGCTTAGGTTCAGAGGAACTGGACTGTCTAACTCTTGGTGATTGAATTCATTCACAATAGAATTGTATCAGATGTATGACATATTATTTTGAGTATTGTTCCTGTGTTCAAGATAAAATCATCTGGCTTTCTGCCATATGGAAACAAGCTTGTTGCCTCAATGTTTTTCCTATCACCAGTGAAAAACAAGTTCCCAAATTCTATCTGTGTCTATACTTGCAATTACACCTACACCTTAAACTATCTATGTATTATTTTCAAAGCTGAAAATCATTCTCTTCAATTCCTCTTGATCTGCATCTATAATAGGTCATTGTTTCTTCATGTTGACACTTAAATTGCTCTCCACTCCTTCTTCAGACAAATTAAATGTACCACAATGCTTTGAAGATTGTGATACTTCATATAATCTGTGCCAGGTTTCTTCGTATAATTCATGCTCCAAATGCTGTGTTTTGCATCGTTAATCTGTAGGGAACTGCTTGCTCTTGTGGTGTTTTGATGTACAGCTGCTGGATACTTACATGAAGGAGAACATACAATAAGAGCAGCAGACAAATATTGCTTGAGTCAAAATGGGTGGCATTCATTTGACCAACCTTCATTTACATGTGACCTAGCTCTATACACCCTTGTCATTCCTAAGGCACTACTCATCCTAAAGCAGAAATCTTAGCTAGGGGAAACCACTGGTATGACTGGCAGGGGAGGCATAATGGGAACCTGAAACAGCACACGCAGTGTACGGAGGCAGTCCATAGAAGTAGAGAATTGTTTCTTTACAAGTTATTAAACAATAGAAGAAGCCCTTTCTACACCTTTTATTTGTAATTAAGAGGTAGGTCTCTAAAGGACAATACTTGCTTAATAAAATGCAGTTAATCAAAGCCTACATCATCAAAGAGGCACTGCTGCACACACATCTGACCTCTCCTTCACCTCCTTCCGAAGATGTGTCAGCTCATGATAAAAGTACTGAAATGTGCTCCAGCTACTCTTCCAAGAGACAAGGGAAAAGGAATGGACTGTGATACGGCATGAAACCTTCCCACGTTGATCTTTATCATGGTGAATACTCACATCTTCAGAAGTGTGAGTCATATGAGTTCAGGCTTTCAGAACAACTGATCTGCATGGTGATGGATCAATAAAAGACACTGAAGTGTCTCTTGACAAATTATTTCTCTTTACATTCAACTCATACTGAACATTAAATTCGCTTATGAGTGGGGTGTATATTACAGTTTGTCATTTTTCTTGTTTCCTTAAAAAATAAAAAAATCCAAAAATCATAGGGTCCTGTGCTGGATCCAAGGACTCATGGCCTGTGAATCTGGAGAATACTTCTTGCGTGGTCAGCTAAATATGTTACTTGAAAAAATCAGCCTCTATTCAAATAGCAAAGGAGACCCAAAGACTTCTCTTGGAAGCTTCACTCTAAAGTCTCACCATCCTTTTGCTGAGGGGGGTATCATAACCCAGAGATCCACAGCTGTTTTAAGCGGAGCAGTTGGAACTTATCACATGTTTAAACTACAAATTACTCTATTTTTCATAGAGGGAAGGAAATCTTCAGAATTAACAGGGATTGCAGCTACTGTAATTTGGTTGGGAGATGTTGATAACTCAGATCTTTACTCTGAGCAATGAATTTGTGAGTTTGGGAACTGGCTGAACATTGACTCATTTGGGAACAGGGAGTGGAGATGCAGCTCTGGTTCTCTTGACCTACCAGTCAGCAAAGGAAGGATTGTTACTTGCTGCTTGCAGCAGTCAGGAGAAAATTATTTTGGCACTCACTTGTTCTGTAATTTAAAAAGACAACTAACCTTGTATGGGTAGGATTTAAAGGAGGCAGAAGAGTGAAATAGGAGTGAGAAAAGGGATGACAGCAAAGTATTTCATGTATTAGGATGTCTATCTCGATGTGTCTGTTGGAGCTTTACTCTATCCAGTGTTGGAAGCTGCTCTCAAATTTAATAGGTCTCTAAGCAGCCACCCACCCTTTGCCATGGGGTATTGAAAGCGGCCAGAGGCACTGCAAGCTGTGCAGACACAGGATGCTGGAGATGGACCAACATGTGTATGGCTCTCCTTCAAAAAAGACAGGCCGCATAACCAGAGCCAGAGTCTGTGTATTCCTGGTGTGCCTGACTTTGGCTATTTTTCTGTATGACTGAGGGCAGCATCAGAAAATTTGGGCGCCTGAAAATCAAGTACGGCCTGACAGTGTCCATCTCAATAGGAATCAGAACTCTCTGTGGCCTGAGTTTATTTCAGAATGGCAACTTGCTCCTCTTAGCAATTTTAAAAAACCCCTTCTCTCTGTCATTCCATGAACTATCTGAGCTTGTAATGCATGTAATAGCTCTCACACTCTTGTACATCATGATACTACGTTCTTCTGGCTCCAGTCATGAAATTGTCTATACATCTGTTGTACATGTTGTATCATTATCCAGTTATATTTCTATGAAATGTTGAATGGTGACAATGTTTACTATAAAGGTTTGAAGGATATTTTCTTGTTTGTTATGAGAAGTCTGTGATAGGGCCACCTAAGACTAATGAACGAAAAAGAAATTGTATCAGTAGCAGTTAAAAGGTAATTTAAAGAATTAACAGCAGGAAAAGAGAAAACTGTACACAGACTACTTTATACATTTCAGACCTTTTTCTGAAACAGAAGCAGGTGGTAGCTTTCCTATTGTGAATCCAATGCTTTTTACTGGAAATCAATCACTCCTTCCATGGGAATCCATTAGAAACTTTAACAATAGCAATCTATTGCACCTCCCTAATAGGTTTTGCAGCAGTCTAATCTTCTGGACTTGTGTTTACCAACGATTTAGGATGTCTGGCCTCTCTAAAATACATTAATTGGTTGTAATCCTGCTGAGTTTAAATTCTTGCAAAAGAACACTGTACATTGATCATGGTTTTCCTCTGGGATTCCGGAGAATCAGCTTGGTATGATTTGAGCTAGCTTGGTTTCATGCTAGAGGATTATTCATTAAAAAAAATAAGCTACTGTAGATGTAAGGGGAGGAAGAATTTATGAGACAGATCAGATTTAGGTGATTTAGGCACTTCAGGCTTCAGCTTCAGGCCCTCCTTTGAGAAGGTCTGCATTATATTCCCCATTCCGTGTGACACTGCAACCCTCTGCTTCAGTGCATGGTCTCTTGTACTGTGAATCCAAAAGGGATTAGTGAAAAGAGCAGGCTAGAGCTTGAGTCTCCAGCTTGGATGGCATGGAGCTCCTTGAAGAACTGGGAGGCTGTAAAAGACAACTGTAGCAGTGCATGTGGCTCTGGCCACAGCCCCCACACTTAACAATTCCTGGTGGATGACCAGCACTCAGAGCTCTGCACTCTGACATCTCCTGATCCCTGCGAGTTCCCGTACCTCTGCAGGAACTGCTTTTTGCATATTGTTATAGGTTCAAGGTTTTCCCCACCCAGTTTTATGTATATCCTTATGTTTCTGCATATTCCATATGGAAATATCTGGAAAGTTCTGTTAAGTTCGGTTCTTTATTTGTTCATTCAAATGGAAACCCTCCTCTGAGTTTATCCCTTTGGAGGTACCCCCTGTCATTTAACAATGTTCAGAACTCCATTGGTTGTAATCCCTCTGTCCCGCCCTTTCTGGCACCCAGACAAAAGGGGCTGGAAAGCGCGGGCTGGCATCTTTCGTCTGCCTGCCTGTTCGAGTAAAGTTCTGAAGCTGCAGTGATTGACCCCTCTCTCCTGCCTTTGTCGACACAATTTTCACATCGGGTTTGCAGTCTGCTCCCTGCGAGGGAGAGCCAGCACTGGTTTTGTTACTTTTGTAACAAATCTCTACCAATTATTGCTGTAATGAAAGTCCGCTCCAGGACGCCTTAGACAGCGAGGTGCGGCATGGCCTCTGAGCAACTGCAGCCTGTGTCAGACAACTCAAAACATCTGTTTTAAAGAGTGATAGACATTTTCTTTCCAGACATATCGTTAGTTTTCACTATGATCATAACTTGCAAGCACTCATCTCAGTCTTTGGATGTGAAGGCAAGGCCCACTTTCAGCTGGGTAGAGAACATCCTTCTCTTCTGTCTGCTTTAGGAAGAGAACAAGAGTGTGTGCTTAGTCTGAAGGCATGTGTCTGCCTGCTCTCACATATGGGCTGGTCAGGGGTCAGTTTTCTTTTCTGATGTAGGGACAACCTGAAGGAACCTTCCTGTCAAATTCAAGTGCATGAGAGAGAGACAGTATAAGGACTGACCATGTATTTTTCAAAATTTCATATTTCGATATTTAAGAAGGTATTTACTAAGAGTGTTTTAAATGTTACATATTCAAGCAGAAAGCAGGTATACTTCTGGATGGGTACCTAAAAGTTTTCAAGACAGTATTTGGACATTGGGCATAAATTCATTTAGTTGGAAAAAAGATTCCAGTTAGTACAGTAACAAGACTAATTTATCTAATGATGTATTTATGTATGAGTCTGATATGTTAGTGTGAGCAGTCTAAACTAATTAATTGGAAAGTTTTAACATCAAAAACCTTATTAGACATTTCTGTGTTTTCTAAGCAGCTTGAATCTTTATCTTCGGTAGCACTGTGACTCCAAGGATGGTAGATGTACATTTAATAACTTGTTATATTCTTAGTCAACAATAGTAGTTTATATATGCTTATTTCAGCTATGTAATCTGATGCATAGAACATTTTGAGGAAAGGGAAAGTTGTCATTATAGCATAAATCTGTAATGTGTTTTTCATATTGTTTGTAGTAAACAGAGAAACCTTGTGGGTCTAGAGTTGTCATTGTTAGAAAGCTTATTCGAAGATTTATAAAAATTTTACCTTATTATTTTACTATATAAACATAAATATTTTTTAAAGTATCAAGAAAGTGATGGGTGTGCAAAGATTTCTCATACTGAAAAAAATGCATATCTGATTTATGCCTGTCCAAATGTCCAAAAACATGCAGCCATACATCAGGCTTCATTGGTGAGATAAATGCATGTTTTTTTATAAGAATGAAGAAAGTTATCAGGCTGTGGGGAAGCACAGATATGGGGTTAAGTCTGCTGCTTCATCCCGCTGGGATGGGGCACTGGGCAGAGCTGATACCAAGTATGAAGGAGCAGGGGCAGAGGGAAAGGTCTGCAAGCACAATTCTTTGCTGCTGAACACTCACGGCGCTCTCCTGCACCTGAAACAACTCACTGGCTTTATCCAAAGGATGGGACACAGGAAAATTGGATGCGATGAGCAACAGACTGTGAGCAAGGCTGCTGCTTGCATGTGACAATAGTAGCAACTGTTGGAAATTTCTCCACCAGTATTCGTGCTGGCCTCACCAATGTCACATAATGTAAGTACGCTCTTGTCCCCAACCTCTGCTCCACTGTTTGTGTACTGACAGTGACTTCATTAGCCCCCTTTCACATCATCATCCCACTAGAAGCTCATGCTCAGTTGCTAATTCTATGTGGTTCTCACCAAGTCCCTGTTTCATCTGCAATACTTAACTTCACAGGCATGGTCCAGATGCTTTTGTCTAGAGATACGTGGCATTTAAAAAGATAATTTGTTTGAGAGGGCCCGGACTGAAAAGTTAGATGTCTTTATCATTATTATCTGCTCTTCTGACAATCTATGTGTCATCCACACATTTTATGAACAGTGATATTGTGTATTATTAGAGAGAATTAATAAAACATTATTGAATTAATCCCTGTACAGGGATCATCCTGTTAGAATATTCCTCGCTTCAATATAACTCTCCATTGACAGCTGCATTTGGGCATCTGCCAATTAGTGCATTCTTAATCCATTTAATGTGTTCTCTACTGGTATGTAAGAGACTAATTTTGTAATAAGACTCACATGTGGCACTAAATCAAACACCTCATGAAAGGCAGACTTTACCAATTACTTTTGTCAAACAACTCAGAAATCTAAGAAAAGAAAACTGTAGCTACAGCGATCTTGGGGACTGAGTTACAGAATCTGAGTCAAGATATCTTTCAAAGAGGAAAGTGCTTAAATATTTCTTCAGGGCTAATTTCACTGAGGGAATTTAGAACCATGAGTGTAACCTCTAATCCAGGTGCAGTCTACTTTCAGGTAAGTTCATGAAAAGTGAGTTAGTATAAGGTGTAGCATTTCCAGGGGAGGGGAATGAAGATACCTCTTGCTCCTCTCTTTCTGGCAGTTTCCTCCCTGAATACATTGCTCATCAAATGATTTATCATAGGTTGGAGAGAGGTCTTAGTACACTGTGCTATTGAAAAAGGGAGTGGGAGCTTGGGTGGCTGTGCAGGCCCTCTGTTCCAGGGCTCTTCCTTGTCTTCTGAAAGAAGACAGAGCAGGACAAGAAAGAGGTGCAAAACAGGATAAAGTGCCTAAATTCTTCCCACCTCTCCTTCCTTCCATCTCTGTTTCTGAATGATAAGTTTAGATGTCTCCCAAGTCTTCCTTTGTGCAATCCATCTTCGGATACCTGAAAGGATATCTGCACAGGCTCTTGTCTATCACTGTGCATGTGCAGACCCCAATCTAGGCCTGGCAAACATAGGTTCCCACTGGTCAAGCTGTCATTTAGTACAGGACTTTGGTAGCATTCATATGCCTTAAATCTTCAGAGGGAGCAACATTATATTGCACTTAGCAGCTCTTTGCCTTCCCAGCCCTACTGCCAGAAGTGAAAATAAAAAACTCTGGGGTCTTTAGCCTAAGGACAGGCTTTCAGTGCACTACGGCTTTTGTGCCTCTAAGTATCACCTTTTGGTAATAGAAGGAAAATCTGTCTTGAAAATGTAATATAATTCAAAATAATATTTGAAATAATTCAAAATAATATGACGTTAAACATTTTTTTAAACTTGTCTTAACTTAATGTGTGCCTACAACCTGAGAACAGTAGCTGCATCAACCTTATAAATTTTAACAAGCCAGAAACAACTTTTAGGATATTCCATACTAATAGTGATATTATGCAAAATAACCACATACAAGGAAAATCACATAGACTTTTGGGAACCATAACATTCCATCTTTCCAGATCTATCCTGACATCTATATCACAATTTTAAAATGCTATAATTCCCTTGAATATGGCATCAGTCAGTTTTATGATCTTTAAGGTAATTTAATTGTACAGGTGTTCAAAGGTTTTGTGTTACTGTCATCAGCCATTCCTTCAGGTAATCATTGTTACTAGAGAAGATGAGAGGAAATAGATTTAAATATCATGATCTTGAAAAATTGGAGGAATGGTCAGAAAAAACTAGGTTGCAGTTCAATAAGCCTGAGAAAGAAACAGGAAGGACAGAATGCCACCTCTCCTGGTGCTCTTTGTACTTCTGGCACTTGGGACTGAAGCTTAGTGAAGTAGAGTGACATTTCCAACATCATATTTTTGAATACCTCAGTGTAACTTCCAAGTTTCATTCAAAAATCTCTGGACTTATTATTATTTGTGCTATCCAAATCAGTCTGTGGCAAAAGGTTTCACAGTTTAATTGTATATCTCATAAAACTTGCTTCCTTTTGTTAATGTTAAACCTCCTGCCTATAATTTCATTGTGTGCCCTTTATCTTAAATTTTATGAAAAATAATATACGATAGTTCCTATTCATGTTTTCCATGGAGTTTTTTATTAATTAAAAAAAAAAATTATAAGTGTTGATTATGTCTTTATAAATTTTAAGAGGGGTTTTACTCTGTGCAATTGGTCCTCAGAGACCACCATGTACTTCTGATAACTCTTGACAATTGTCACATTTCTCAGTGTGACTTCTAATTCTACTTTATAATTTCCTGATATCTACTATGTGGTTTCCATGTGGTGCCTAGAACTACACACAGCATCTGAGACATAAATGCACAAGGTTTTTTTTCAATGACAGTTTTCTCCCCCTTTCCTTTTTTTATAGTTCCACATGTACTAATTGTTTTGTAACTGTTATTGAGTACTGGGCCCACATTTTAAAAGAATTGTTCACAGGATCTCCATAGTCTCTCATTTCTGAGTCATAAAATCTTATTGCAAGCTGCTGCTATACATATAGAATTTCAATTACTTATCTTCATGAGACTTATTTCACATTTATTGTTTTCTCCTGAAATCTCTTCCTGCTTTATTATGAGAATCTTCAGCAATTTTCAGCCAGTTTAGCTGTGACTAACATGAATGTGAGTGCTTGCACTGCACCCCAAGTATCAGCCCATGTCTGATTTAGAAGTGGATCTGTGTACCTCTACCAGCTGTTTTTCTGTGTGCAGAGCCACTCACAGTATAAGCAGGCATGTATGCAGATACTTGATTTGTGATTACCCAGCTGACACTTATGCACATAAATCAGGCATCCACAAATATCTATCTTTGCCTGTCACCGAAATTCTGGTCCCCAGGGAATTAAATGTCCTCCTAGTTAAAAAACATGACTTCATGCTGAACAATCATTAGGTGTATGTAGTTCAATCCATAAATTCCGAAACTGAGACAAAGGTCAGTTATAATCTCTGCATTTTGGTGCTGTTGATGTTGAATTGTTTTCAAGAATTTAATAGATTTCTGTGGAATGGAGTCTGTAAACTAATTAATCACCACACCAACATCATGGCCTGGACCTTGTATAGTTTTTAGACAAGACTGAACTGGAAAAAAAAATAGAAAAAACCTTACAGGCAGTGCTGCTGTGTGTTCTTTGTGGACAGCTGTGATTACCCTTTGTTCAATTTTATAACTGCAAAAGAATTGCTATAGAGCTTTCACCCAAAATGTTAAAGGCAAACAGAAAACTGGGAAAATAATGTTCAAAATGTAGTGTGCCAAATTAGGCGTGAGTTAGATGAATGCCTGACTGCACACCCAATTGGCACATTAAATTTTTCATGGTTTCTTATTCAGTTTGGGTAATTGTGCATGCAAATGAACAGGTACTCATATAACCTGTAGTTTCCATAAGTAATTGACATATTTGCATGTCTAATTACTTTCTTTGTAACTAAAGTTCAAATTTTGACTATCTTAATGTTCATCAAGAGTGTGAGCTTTGGTCCTTTCAGCAGGAGATGAAGTTCAGTGATCCACTGACAAATTGAATTCACCTCAGAAAAGTGGGGAATTATCTCACCAACCTAGATTATCCTAAATTGTTCTCTTTCCGATTTAGGAAAGAAGGGTATCAGACTGCATCAGCAGTGATATGTGACAAGATCCAGGCTAAATACAAACAACAAGGTTCTAGATACAAAAAGATTATTCTTAGTAGCCACTAAATCCCTAAAAGTCTTTTTTAGAAAGAATAAAAATAGGAATAGTTGGTCAACCCATCAAAGCTTTCTAGACTAAATATAGGCATCTATATATTAATGAAAAAAACTTAATCCCATCACTGCTGTGAAATAACCAGCATAAGAGAGATGGGATAACTCATGACTATAGTATGAACAAAAATTGGTATAGTATGCTCAGGGAGGACAAATAAGGGAGAAATGAAAAAGTATTGTCTTGCATATATGAGATAACACGCTTGGTAACTGAAAGTACAAACTATATCCCAAAAGTCTCTGGTTAAAGAAGGAATAAACACTAGTAGGGAAGAAACTAATAGGGAAGAAACACTGCAGGTATGTAGACAGATCTTCAGAATTTGGTCTGAAAAACAAAGATGAAGCTTAATGGCAGGTATGAAAAATGGTCAAAACAGAAACAAGATGAAATACTAAGTCTTTGAGACAGAATGTGGTACCGTGGTGGACCACAAGCTGAACATAAATTAATGGGGTTGTGCAGCCATGAACATTGTGTCTGGGATGTATTCTCAGCAATGCAGCCCACAGGATTTCTGTTCCTCTCAGACATGTCTCGCCGAGCTACACTGCTGCGGTCATTACACTTTGAGAAAGGCATGAGAGGGTCCAGGAGAATCTCTGGAAAAGGTGGCCTTTGGGAAATATTGAAAAAACTAGATCTGGATAAGACATAATAGAAAATATTTGGGACAATATCATGGAATTTAGGCATATGGAAGTCTGCTACAAAAAATGAGAGGATAGACTGCTTCCCAAGCTTTTGGCAGATAAAGAAACAGTGATAGGCTGTATTTTCATTAAGAAATTGTCAAGTTGGACATTAGGAAACACTTTCTCCTTATGAGAGAAAGTGACACTGCTAGTCATAGCTTTGCACTGTCTGAGCAGACATCTGCAGTGGTTGTAAAATCTTAATTGCTGGAGATATTAAAAACAATTTAGCCACATGTCTTTCATGAATGACACAGGGATAATTGATCCTGCCAGAGTTTGGCTAACTGATATTCTCAGGGTTGCTCCCAACTGTTTTTATATAATTCCATTACTTTATGGTTGTATTTAAAATTATGTATTCTTAGTAGTTGCATAGTCTTTTAAAAAAAGTAGATTTGAAAAATTTTAATGAGCCAGCAGTATATAGTTTCACAGAAATCTACAGTTCCTCTTTGTCCTCTGGCTTCTTTATTTAGTGTCTGTTTCCAGAAAAAGAGTGGCATAGTGTCCTAATATTCTTGTCCCTTTGGAAGGTCCCTGAGGAGAGACTGGAGGTAATTTCAGTGTCCAAGAGAGAAACAATCATGAAGGCTTTAGTCCTCTGAAAGTTGGCTAATCCGAGCAGTCAGAGCTGTCAGAGTTGGATAATCCTGAAGGTCTCTAAAGAGCAAAATGACTCTGACTTTCAGTCTATTTTTTGTCATTTCTTATCCTGACTTCAAGCTCTGAGTGTTTCTGGGTGGTAACTGTGGAAATGGTGCTGACCCCCAGACTCATATGCTGCACTTCTGATGGGAGCTCCTTCTGACTCTGATCTAGACACTGGGAAGCTGCAAACAGGTACTGAGGAGGGAACACAAGTCAGTACTCACACAGACAGGTTATTCCATCTTTCCTGAAATTTGTATCTGTAAAAGCCATGTTCATTCTCAGGCAAAAAGCTGGAAGAACAGCAAAAGTAAAAGTTTTAATAAAATAGGTATGACATATTTTAATGATTACTTGTTTTAATTATTTTTAATAATTTGATTACTTGAAGAAGATTTCATTTAAAAATATTAAGATTTATGCTTAAATTTTATAGACCTGAAAACACCTAGAAATACACAGTAGCAAAATTTTAGAGTGGCAATCGGTGGCAAGTCCATCTTCCTCCATCTTTCCCCACCTTTTCCACACCAGAAATGACTGGGCTAAGTGGGCTGCTTGAGTCTGTGCTGTGTCTGCACCTGGCTAGTGCAGATGGGGACAGATGAGTAGGGGAAAGCTAAACCACAATTATAGTAAAAAATGCAAGCCACTGGAAAGACCCTGAATTGAAGATAGAAGCCAAGCTTGGTGTATGTGAAGAAAAGAGACAAATGCTCCAGAACATGAAGGGATTACTTGACTAGGCCACTATTTCATGAAAGAGGAACATCAGCTTCTCAGATCAATACATGCCACGAGGGCCTTGCATGAAACATGCAGGAAAATCAGGAAGCCAATGCTACTGTTAAGAGCAAAAGTTTATATTCTCTCTGCTTGTAGTCTTGTGAGTAGAATTCTGAATTCACTACCTCCGAGTCTGATAAATAAGACTCAGCTTTGTCTTACAGCAAAGCCTGTCTGGTACTGGGGAGTGAAAAGAGTCTGAGTGAAAGCAGGAAACAGAGGGGACTGGCTCCAACAGAGGCAGCCAGCAAGCAGGGGTTAAGGTGTGTTCGCAGCTTGGAGATATCCAGTTCCTGGCAACTTGCTCAAGCAGCTGGCAGCCAGGGATCAGGCAGGGAGTGGTGATGAAGTCTATATTAGCAGTCTCTGAGTCTGCAGAAAGAGGTTTCTCTAGAAGGTATAAAGAGGAGCTCTGTCCGCTGGAGCTAGGCAGCAGTAAATGCCTGTCAGCCTGGTGCATCACCTGGGCTCCCAGAGCCACAGCTGCTGGCCACCGTGTACCTGCGTGGTACACACTGGGAGGAGTGACCCTTGAGAAGGATGTGAGTCAGTGGAAATTAGTGGTGCTCTGCAGAGGTTTGCCTTGTTGAAGGCTGTGGTGCAGTCAGATCAAGTAGGTGTGAGTGACTCCTGATCTACCCATGACAGCTGTGCAGCAGAACCTGGTACAAGCCAGGTTCCTGTACTGGAAGCTTGGCTGTGGCTGCTGCCTCCTTAGGGAGAGGGGAAGGGAGGATGACATATTTGCCATTTATATGGATGATAAAAAAGATCATTTGTCTTTGCAAATTCAGATTCAAAGTCATAGCCATATTATCCTAGCTGCTTTCTAAAACTCTAAGGATCTCTGCATTATTAAGTAATCAGGCATACATTCACACAAGCACTCTCTTCAAAATATGAAAGAAAACAAACTGATGCTGAAAACTCAGTTTCATAATTTCTGTGAGAGAGAGATCATTTTGTTTGGTATGTGAATGCTGCCGTATGACCTGTTTACAGGGATCAGGATTTTTCCTTCTAAGTGCCTCTCTTCCCTTGGCTAAGGTAATTACATTTAAATAATGGGTTTCCTTTCAGAATGCTGCAGAAGGACAAATATTCACAATGCAGTGGTTTCATAGTAGTCACATCTCAGTTCTACTTGCAGCAATCTTGATTGTTTAAGGAAGAGCTACAGAATAAAGTTGTTCTATGTCTTTAGAAAACACATGCAGATGCTACTTTCCATCTAATATTTTAACAAGGAGTTATTGCTATGAATTAAATTTACTCTTATGTCTCAGTCTGTCACATGTATATATATGTCATATGTATATGTCACATGTATGGTCTATATCCATGGCCAAATCCTGGGTCAGGTTTCTTGTCAGTCAAAGAAGAAGTAGCATAGAATGAGACCCCTAAAATTTCTTAATAGTAGGCAGCAAAAAGAAGTAGGCAGGGAAGCTATAGGTAAGAGGCATCTTGAAGTTGTCTCTAAAGAAGCCTTTGTTTTCTATGGAAGGATGTCAACAGTCATCTATACAAAATACAAAGAAAGTTATACCATTGACTTAAAATGTAGAGCTTTTTAAATGAGAATTCTTCCAAGATTCAAGTGAATCAAAGCAGATCTCCTACTTAAGGAAGTATTTTACTTACAGGCAGCTGATGAGAATTTTTGTACATTATATTTGTATTACTTATGTAGCTGTAGATGTGATGGTAAGATCTTGAAGCAAGACTTTCTCTTCTGTCTTAATTTTGAAAGACTCATGTTTCTAATAAAGTGTTTCATTGATAGGATGGTTTTCTGAGGTCCTTTCTTCCCAATGTAATCAAAATTTAAGGTAAATGGAAAAGATCATTGACCTTTGTATTATGGCTAAGCAACATAGGTCCTCTCTTTCTCCAAATTGTTAGAATATTTCAGTTTGTAGGGCCTACAATGATCATCAAGTCCTTTTTGGTAAGAGGTTTCCTGCTGTTCTGAAGTAGTGCATTAGCAATGACAGTGTCAGGTACTGGTGCAGGAGGTGTTGGTAAGGTTGATGTAGAGATAGTGAAGCCCTGGAACAGGGGAGCCTGTAAAACTTTTGCATCTCTATTGCTGGAGTGGTTAAAAAATAAGACAGGTAAAAATCTGTTGGCAATGATCTAGGCACAGTTTATCATACCTACTCAAGATTCCTTCCAGTTTAATGTTCTGTTATTTATTGATTCTAACCACATATCTCAAACTATATTGTGTTTTCTTTCTTTTTGTTTGTTTGTTTAGTCTGTTTTTTTTCTTTTAGTTTTTGGGGGACTTTTTAAAATTTAATTTATTTTGTTTTAAGCTCTGTCCCCAGAGTTGTGAGAACTCTAGCTGTCAATGAAAAAATTTGAAGTTCCTACCTTCAGAGAAAGGCTGGAATACTTGACTCTAAGATAGCCGGAGGACACAACACAATAAGGATCCATTCTGTGTGAACAGCAGAACTGAGGAACCCTACTTTCCCTTGGACTCTAGCACAGCATTTCTTGCTTCTCCACCATCATAATTCCAACTCTCTGCAACTACTGTGTGTTCCCTACCATGACACCACCCATTTTCCTACAAACACTCCTCAGTTGGTCAGAATAGGAACTTCTTTTTCCTGACAGATCAAAAGATGCTGATCTTCCCCAGGAACTCCATTTGCTAAACCTGTTTCTTTATAATGGTGCTTGGGCAAGCATAAATTGATCCAAAGCTGTGGATCCAATGGTGACTGCTGACTGCTGCTGCTGTGAGGCAAGAAAGAGAAGTGCCGACCTGCCCCTGCCTTTCCACCACCTGTTGGACCACTGGCACTCCACCTGACTGATAGTTTTCCCCACAGGAACTTGGTGAGGCCCCAGTACCTCTGTCAAAATATGATTAATATTAGTTAATGCACAATAGTGAATCTTGGAGACTGATGGACAGATAGAATGATGATGTCTCAATTAAATTAGATAAAATTAATCTTTAAAGTTTTAAAGATATTGCAGTTTTGGAAACCTGGCTCATGATTTTTGAACCAATGGAATTGTCAGGTCTGAACAAAATGTACCTTGTAATAAACGACTCTACAATCTAGATCTTGCAAGCCCTGTCACTGGCTTCTCTAAATTAGTGTCTTTCTTTGCCAGGAATGTAATTCCACTCTTTCATTTTAACCTCAGTGATGTGGAATTGTTCTGGTAAACTAATATATCTTTCTCTGGAATCAAGAAAACTACAACTGGTTCCAAGTCACATAAAATAAATTATCTCAGAGCTGATAAAAGATGTTCTGAAGGTCTGATTCAGAATTTAATCACCATAGAGCTGGATCTACTAGTATCAGAGGATGTTTTGGAAATATGCTCGTATGTGTTTACACCACCTGCTTGCAGGAAAGGGCAAAACAAATACTGGTTCTTGTTTGAATTAATTTGTTTTGTCAGCTGATGTGGATTGTCTTATAAAATATTTTAAATTATTTCCCATTGGACATAGTGATTTTAAACTTAAATATCATACTTGTAATTTAATAACCTGTCTGTAATTTAAAAAGTGTAGAGACTTTTAAAATATTTTGTGTGTATAATATTGCTTTTGATAACTATATGGACAAAATACTGTATTATCATTAAAAATATACATGAAGTATTCATTTCCAGTATGATCTTAAATAAATATTATGAAATTATAACTTTAAAGACTCAGAAACAATGCTCAGAAAATTATTTGAACATAATATTGCTGAAACACACTCATTCAGATATCTTTTTTAATTCCCCTGCCATAATTTAATATGACAGGGAAGAAACCCCAAAGACTGCAAAGCAGCATGAGTTCACTGTGTTTGCTGTGCCCATCTAACCTAATCCGGGTAAAAGGACAGGTCTGAAAATCATAATTCTAAGACCTAAAATTGGAGGATTTTTATACATTTGCTGGTGATCTGTTGTTCTTTTTTGGTTGCAGGTATAAAGTAGGAAATGGGCATGAAACAGACCTGTCATCAAAGGCCAGCCTGAAAATCATTTTTGAAGACTGAATGTACCAAAAATAACATTTCTTCAATGCTCTGCTTTTTCTATAGTTAAGACAGCAGATAACCCTAACCTTATCTTGGCTTTATATTCTCAGCAGTATTTGGTCACTTTCTGACCAGAAAAAAGTATCACTTCTTATTCATAGTGAGGTTGGGATTTACTACCACCACATTCGCTGTCACCTCCTTTTGGACTGCAGGAGTAGAAAGAGTCCTGACATAGAGCACATGCTGTGGTGGAACAGTGCTGTTGAACAGGTACCTCAGCAGGTATTCTAGCAAGTTTGGTAATGTGAAAAGACAAGGTCAGCTTTTTTTTACACATTGTCTCCTTCCAGTTCTACAGCAGAAAATGTATTTCTCCCCTGGGGCCAGAGGGGCAGAGGTGTGGGGTGCCCAGGGAAGTTGTGCCAGCTCTGGTCTGGGGGTTTCCAGCCCCGAGGGGGCACAGCCCTGAGCAGCCCCCTCTGACCTCGGTGCTGAGCACACTCTAGCAGGGCTGCAGCAGGGACATCCCAAGATCCCATTCAAACCAAGCCGGCATCAGTTTCCTAAGGCAGTGTAAGATGCTACTCAGAATCATCTTACTCAGATGTAAGACATGATACTCAGGAAAAAAACCCAAAAAGCATTTATACATGAAAACTTCAATTACAGTATTTACCAGAATCAGTTTTGAACCAGCACTATCAATAATGGAAAAATGTGTCCTGGGCAGAAGCAGAGGTAAGGGATCTGCCTGGGCTAGACAGTATAGACGTGTTCAGCAGACAATGGAGAAAACTACAATTCATCTCTTTCAGAGATGTTTTATAAAATATACCTGTTTCCTTTGGCAATGCAGACAGGTTCTCCATTCATGAGAAAAGAATCCTGTGGTGACTTGTAGCAAACATAGCGGAATCTCCTCTTTTAGCCTCCTCCTCTGGGAGGCTCGTGAATGACTTTGC
Source organism: Dryoscopus gambensis (assembly GCA_013389985.1). NCBI lineage: Eukaryota > Metazoa > Chordata > Aves > Passeriformes > Malaconotidae > Dryoscopus > Dryoscopus gambensis. Next base: position 12,955 of record WEIT01040426.1, on the reverse strand, counting down.
AAACTCAAATTCACCTGCACAGAACACAAGTTGTCTTTAAAGCCTGACTGTTACTGCAAGTCATGCAGGTGTTTGAAATATGTTCGCATGCCCTGCCAGCAATGATTTTCTCCACTGCAGAAAAGGCTGTGCTGATTAAGGAATTTTCTCTCACAAAGGGCTTGCAGAAAGATTTCTGTCATTTTGTCTCTCCCTTTCATAAGGAAATGGGTGTCGAATAAAACTCATATATTTGAAAGAGAGTCAGGTTTTTAGGGACAGCTTGCACTTACTGATATTTGTGTGTTCAGCACTTCACGTTTGAAGACACAGGGAGAAGCGAAATGACAGGCATGGCTAACCTGGTCTCAATGCAGAATTTTTAAAGGCTGTCTTCTATCTTAATTTTCTCTGCAGCTATAAACATAATGGGTACTTTTAAAATAATTTTTGACGTGAGCCTTCTGATTTTTGGTTCACCACATCAGCATATCGTATAGGAAAAAGTCTGTCAGTATTGTGAGGAATGTCATTGATTACAGAAAAGGATTTTTGTATCTGTATATTTATTTTTTTTCATCACAGTAGCAGAGGATTTTTATATCAGATCAAAATGCTGGCTTATCATACCCTACAGCCTGCCACTTGCCCTAACTTATGTCTAAGAGTTTTTAAAAAACAAGGAAAAATTCCGTAATGCACTGGGGCTGTTGGGCACCTCTGAATCCAAGTTGGATAGAGACAAGATTTCTGACTGACCTCTTTACAAGATGTGTTTCTACACCTACAAGTTTATTATCTGTTACTTCAGAGGCACCATTGCTATAGTAATACAATTCCCCCTTTTATATAAATAAGTCCATAGTATTTGATGCAATATAAGGCACTTAAAAAATAATCCACAAATCAATGTGAATCTGCAAGAGTTTTAATTAAGCACTAATGAGAAAGACCAGGAGTCATGATGCTTTTGCACACAGAAAAAGACAGAAATAGAAAATACTTTAATTATTATATTGCTCTTTTCTTTCAAAAACGTCCCATAATTTTTATCTCTATTTCTCTGATACTTGGTCAGGGTCTTTTGTTTACAGCTAAGATCATAGCAGTTTGCTGAATCAAAATAACATCTCTGCTGAAGGGGATATGAATGCATTACTGTTATGCTTCTGACCTTTTGCCAAGAACAAAAATACATACTCAAAGACAAAGAAGAACTGGGCATAGCATCAGGGTTTCTTTTGTACAGTTTCCAGTTTGCTGAAGATTAAAATTTGTAATTATTATCAGACAGTGTAAAAAATTTTGGTGTGCAGATGGAAGGCATCACTTCAACAAGCCTGTTTCTGCAGAAGCTGCAGCTACCATACTGCGAATGGATAGCTGATTAATCAGGGAACTGGCTGGAAACCTGTATTTAGTTCTGTTTCCAGATCTCCCATAGACTTGCATGACCTTGGGTAAATCACCCTTGCTAAGTCCTTGAAGGAACATCTGCTGTTTTATGTGTTTCACTACTCCTGTGCAGTGAGTAAGAAGCCTTATAGATCAGCTTTGTATGACCTTGCTGATGATTTACTATAGTAGGAACTTTATTCAACGCAGAGCAGGACCAGGGCTGGAATTTAGTCTGGGGGATTCACAGGGCAGTTATGGTTAGGAGGAAGGTCTGCAGGTGGTCTGGTACTGCCTCCTGCACAGATCTGACCTGTTGTCCAAATTATAGCATTTTACTCAGGAACTGACCAGTGAAATTTTGAAAATCTCTGAGGATGGATGTTACACAGTGTCTCTGGGCACCTATTCTGATGCTTACCACTCTGATGGCGGTTTTCTTTTTTTTCCCCTCACTGGAAATCCTGACCATTGCACCTGTGAGGAGACCCTGGTTTTGTCTTTTCTATAGCTGCACTTTAGGTTGTGGAAAATTGCAGTTAGTCTTTACTCTCAGTCTTCTCCAGGCTGAAAAGAATCTCTTCCCTTACTTTTTTCCCATACAAGCCCTTAACCATGCGACTGACCCTCCTTCTGGTCTGTCTGTCAGTCCCACCTCTTGTCCTGGGGTGGCAAAACAGGACAGGACAGCACATACCTCCACAAAAGTGTCAAGAAGAGGGGAATAACAATTTTCCCCAGTTCCCTTACTGTACACCTGTTAATGCAGCACAGCATGCTGTTAGCCTTCCTCACGGCAAGGATACACCTCTGCCTCATATTTCACTTGTTTCCTAACATGTATTTTCTGAAGCCAGCCAGTTGCTAGCCTGTACTGTTGCACTTCCTTTTTCTGCCCCAAGGCATTAAAATTATCTTTGTTGAAGTTTGAATCTTTGATCTCAACTTTGAGCTAGTTTTTGGTCCAGCAGGTGATTCACCTATCTTGTAGTCTAGTCATCCAGTCCATATTCCCCAGATTTTACAGTGATTATTTTTAATTAGTTTTCTTTATTCCTAGTTCAATTGCCATAAGTTAAAATTTTGCTCTCTGAATGAATGACAGCAAAAACACACAGGGGAGGGAAGTTTTCCATTTTCATTTAGCAATGAGGAGGAGTTATTTTTGTGTTTGAATATACTATCAAGCAGAAACTGTTCTGGACAATGTCTATAGCATAAATATTGTAATATTATTACAGAGAGAGAGAAATACTGAGTCAGGCTGACTGGGTGATAAATACTGCCCGCCTCACCTAGTGCCAGGAATCACTAGCAAGGATGTTTGAGAAGATGAGAGAGGAGTGCTGTGCATCTGCACAGGAGGTCTGGTTCTGAGTACTCCAGCTTTGCACATCCAGGCATGTCCTAAAGGCAGCAGAATGATTATTTCACAAGTTACAAGTGGATGCCAGAGATTAAATGTCCCAGCCATTTCATTCACTGTTCATTTGCTGCTCTCTCCCTCTAGGACAGTTATCATTTTGTGCAGGTTACTGATTGGGCATTAAACTTCCAGAGCGATAATCCTAGCAGGAGTCAGCACATTCAATTTCCCTGAATCAGGAATGCTGAAAACTTTTACATGCAGTTCATTAAATTTTGTTCTCATTAATTTAGAATTCTATTAAACATATTTATTTGACTCCTATTGCTATTTATCCTGGTTTCTCTGGAGTGAAGTATTTACTGAAGTCAAACATTAATGTTATCAATCAAATAAATTAATGTTATTGATCAAATTTCCAGTGTTATTCCTACGATATATTTAATTCAGTAAGAGTTCTGACCTCAAGAATAAGTCAAACAAATTTAAGAGCAGTGGTCTGTTCACTCAAAATGAAAACTAAGTACTTGATTTAAAGGAGTAACTTCAGCACTACATGCACAATTTTTGACCGTATTTCTATTCCTCCATAATGGAAAAAGATTTTCTTTGTAGAGAACAATGAAGTACTTTTTCCCTTATGAAGGGAAGAACTTTAAAGAATCATGTTATCAGAGAGAAACAGAAAATATATAAAAGCACAGATGCCTGAAGGAGGAGACCAAAGGAGACAACCATTAAGCAATTGGATTAACCTCTATTTGGCCCTTTTCAGCCGAGTGAGATTTATTTTGATAACATGCTGTTTGTTTTCTTCCAGGTTTGCACGCAATGTAGCAGTCATTCTCAAAGACTGAAAAAGAAGTTGAAGCATGCATCTCAGTAAAAGTCCCTGTCTGGGTAATAAAATAATGCATCTTTCTGTAACTTGAAATCTGGAACATGATTGTTCCAGTAGCCATAACCTGAATAATACACAGATGGAGATATTTTTTACACACAATGTCTTTCTAAATTGCAGCTGCAGGGACAGCCTCAGGAGGAAATGAGAGCTTCTCTCATTTTATGTGAAAATTGATTTAAGAATAAAAAAAAAATCTGTTTTAAATTAGAATAAAGCATCAAAATCTAAGACTTTGCAAGTTGGAAGTCCGAAGTGTCTTTGATTCAAATAAATTATATTTTACATTAATGTATAAAAAATTTTCACCAAGAGCTAAAATAATTGATTGTGCCTAAATCAACTATATTAAGTCTAATTTAAAAACAAAGTTATTTCAAAGCAGAAAAATCTGAGAGTTTTGTTAGAAAAGATCAAAACAGTTAATATGGACAATTTTGAAAGTTAAAACCCAAATATTTCCTTCTAATATCTTAGCCTTCTCTACAGATATGTAATTGAAAAATTTTCTAACAAATATATACATTTTATAACAGCTGTTGGAACTGTTAATTTTTCTCAGAGCCTCCATCCTAATTTATCTAGTTTCTGCATATTTTGCTTGAGGGGAATTTCAGCAAGGACATGGTGCATTTTCCATTTTTGTGGATGAGGTGTTATCAGCGTTTCCTTTGTCTTCTATGAACATCGGTCTGGTGTGAGAGTGGTCCAGCCTGTGACCTTCAGCTGTATTCATGCAGAACACCCAACCCAGCCATAGCAACCGCATCTATTATTGAGACAAGGATGGGTTTGGGGCCAAGGGGTGGCTGGCTGATGTTTGATTTGAAAGGGATCAAAGCGCTGCCTATGTGAAACAGAAGGAACAGATGGCAAAGAGAATATTGGGACTTTTGACTCAAAGAGGCAAATAGGAATGAAGCTAGTTCACTGCTAATATTAGAAAATTAGAGAGCCACTATAGAGGATGGGATCTAGTTTCTCTCCTTGTCCTTCACTCTCATTTAGTTGTGTAGTTGGGCTTATTTCTTTAGTCGTGCATTTAATATCTATTACTTTTACCTCTCAGACTTTGCAATGATTTTTACTAAGGGCTATACTTTGCAACTGTCTGGAGACTGAAAATATAACAGAATTCAAGTCTCTGCTCATTCAGAGCATATCTTTCTGGAGTGTACACACTAATGTTTCTGTACTTGTACTCTCCACACAGTAGGACCTAAATAGAATTTTGTTTAATTTGTTGGCACCAGACCAGCTTTTCTAAAGCATCTTCTGTTTCCTCAGGCCAATCTGTTAATGCTGTGGTCAGAAGGACACGTGTTCCACCCCTTGCCTCTGAACAGCCCCATTGCCCACAGAGGGCACTGCAGTCAGCAGCCTGCCTGGCAGGGTCCTGACTTACGGAGGTCAGTGTGGGGATGGACGTGTTAAATGAAGCACAACCTCTCTTCCGTGCTGAATAGCCACCTGATGCACTTTTACATGTTTCTACAAACTCCTGGAGGACAGTTACAGTCTTAAGATCTTTGAAATAGTGTCAGGAGTTTGCCCAAATATTTTGTCCAAGCATTGAGAGTCAGAATTTATATGAAATTGTGACAGATAGTATCACGGTATCATAATTACTGTCTCAATATCATGGTCATGACTCCAGCATAAAATCCTTCTCATAAACTGATCAAACTTAATCTTAAAAGCAGCTAGTTGTTCTGTTTTTTGGGTTTTTTTTTTCCCTCTCACAATGCAGCATCTGGAAGGACTGGTTCAGAATCCTTATTCTAACGCTGTTTAAGGTTAGTGATAGTGCCTTGTTTTGGTTTTCATTACGTATTGACAGTTTGCTAAAGCAGTTGTCCTCCTCAAGACTTCTTGAAGATTTTCTTCTGAAGCTTGAATGGTTAATATTTTAAGAAACTTTGTACATGCCTGTTTATTTATATCTTTTACAGTCCCATCCTCTTCATTGAGAAAATGTACATTTCATCACATAAAACGCTTCGAATGAAACTGGTGTATTTTTCTCAGCTAAAAGCTTTCTGCTTGAGTTGCCTGGAATAGAATTTCCATGAGAAGGTGTATTTCTAGATCTAAAAGATTATAAAATATCTAGAGGCTCATGCTTCCTTTGTGCTCTCACAGGTTTAGGCATAACACTGAGCAAAGTCACTGAAATATGATAATATTTTTCCAATCTGCAGCTTTTTTGGTAACACTTCATCACAAGAAACTTTCACACTTTCTGATTTTACACTGAAGATCCAGTGCTGGACTAATTACAGAGTCTTCAAGGAACACAGAATGCAAACCAGACAAAAAAGCATTGTTAGAAGCTAAGTTCAAGATTTACAACTCTTTTCCCTCAATTATTGTGCAGAATTTCAGCTCAGAAGAAACAAGACAGTAAAAATGTAATTAAAATGCCATAAATCTTACAAACAGTGCAGTTTCAGGCAAAAGGATTTCCTATTGCAAAATCACTGATAACCCTGAAGGAAATTGTATGGATGTATGTGAGCTCTTCCTTTTTTTAGAAATGTGGAGCAAGATGTGAGCTGAAACTGTAGGGAACATTACTATCTGTTTATGTAAATACTAATAGGAAAAACTTACAAAGGCTTGTATTAAACAACCTTTCTTCTACTGTTCTTATGCTCTGCATGGAAGTGCTTTGATATAGGACCAACAACAGAGACATCTCTGTCTCTCCAGCGGTTTCTTGCCCTGGGCCTGATGTGTTAGGGAGTGAAAACATGGAGTTTTAGATAAATATCAACAAGCAGTATTTTCTAAATTTGGGGATTTTACCAGATCCTTTTCCCCAAACTACCTTAGAAATACGCTCTCCATACCATTTTTACCCAGCAGAACCAAGAACTGGTGGTTCTTATTTAAAGCCTTGTGCATCACCTGTTGCTTGGATGCAAATTTTATCATTTCACTATCCATCCTCTTTTGTGTTTTAATCTGGAATAGGAATTACTGATGCATGAAGAGAGTGAACTTGGCAGGAATGAGACATCATTCTCTTTTTCACTCTTGCCTACTGTGTGCCTTCATTTTCCTTCCAGGATGCTGCTGCTGACATCCACCTATGCTTCTCTAAAGCTAAAGACATCTCATTCCCATCTAAATATAAAATACCTACAGGCTACAGATTAATCTGCTGTCCTCAGCATTAACACTAGAGGCAATGGGTCATTGCACCTGTTTCTGCCTTTTCTGTGAATAGCGTTGCAAAACAAGTCTCCACAAGAAACTAAGGAACTGGAGGTTAAGAGTTGATAGTTTGATGACAGGAAGCAGCACTGAGTTGTCTGACTGTTGAATGATTTATAGGGAATGTATGAGTTTGCATGAGCAAAGTGGAAAGAGCATTTTTTTCGGTAATGTCATATGTATAACACATTTTGGGAGAGAATAAAACAGAGCAAGGTCCTTACTAAACCCCTGAGAGGGTCTCACTGGAGTAAATTCGTTTTTTTTTTTTTATCTTCCTCATCAGAAAAGCAAAAAAACTCTCTTCACCACTGAATGTCTCCCCATTTCTCCACTGTTTCAATGGATGTTTTTCACAATGTAGCCAGGACATTACTTGTTGAATTATTTATTTTTCAACAGAGGACGTAAAGTCACAGTGACCCCAGTTTTCTTTTGAGAACGGCTCTTCACAAATAACTACTTTGAAAGTCAGTGCAGCACATAGGTGAGATGCCCTAGATATGTTTAATTATTTAAGTTAATTTTCATCCTCTTTTCTCAGCAGTCTTAGCAATTTTAATGTGCACTTTTAAAGGAGACTGTTACAAATGTAGTCTCTTTTTGCTCTGAATAAATTGCTGTTTCTCTTCATTTTGAAAAATTTCTTTTCTAGTTTCAGGAAGTGGAAAAGGACAGGTCCATATCTTAGAGAACTCAGATTGGGCTTGGATTTAATTATAGCTAATAACTGAATGTCAGGAAAGATGTTGTGAAAACCCATGAAGGGGAAATTGACCTGAAACATGTGGCCAGGTGAATAAAACTGCTTTTCTAGTGCTTTATTTCAATGATCAAATTGCTCTGCTCCCAGGAACTGAAATCTAAATCACATGAAAAAAATCGGGTGACTTTTTAGCAAACAATAGATAGGTTTTAATAGGGCAGGCAATGGATTCTGGGACAATTTTTATTTACTGTCATAATTTTAAATCTGAAGCAAAGATACATTTCAGTTAGATCAGTTAATATTTCAGATGAACAGCAGATGGTTGTTAGGAGAAATAATGTCAAAATAAGAAGCTAGAAGTGTTATATTTGCTTTATAATTTGTTTTTTCATCTATGGGGAACTGCATCAGTATTTTTTGCCTAGATAGCTTCTTTTGTGTATGTTTGCATAGTTGCGCCATATGGATAACCAGTCCCTCAAACATCAGTCCTCATTCTCATGCCTTTTCATTTCAGAATTGTTAGTTATCAGATCATAGTCCCTCTGTGAGCAACCTTCTACTCTGCAGTCCTCAGTATCATTCCTTTCTGTTACTCCAGTCATGAGGATCAGCTAGCTCTTTCATATCATCCCTGAACCGATAACGTTATTCTTTATTAGGCCTTATAAAAGTTTTATTATTACAGTCCTAGTTATTTTGTCCTTAATAATGTTCTTTGGCAATTAAATTAATTTTGCTGAAGAACTTTCTTCTCAACCATCATTTCTCTAAATGTGTTCCACAGCCTGGCATATTGATTTCCAATGGGTTACAAAAGGGATCTTTTTCACACATGAGAAGAAATTATAGATTCATTTTATGTTTCATCAAAGTTCTTTCTACTAGAAAATTTGTAAGGAAGAAATTCAAGGCCCCCTAGCACTGAAGAGATCAGACACAAAATCAAGTAAGTATCGTTCCTGTTTAGATAAATTGTCTACAGATTTTAATACACCATATGTTGAAAAAATTGCATGATCATAGGAAAAACATTAATATTCAGTCACTCATAGCTAGGACTTTAAATTCACAGAGTGATTTATTCTAACATGTAATAAGCAGAGATATCAGAGAGGAAATGAGAAACCAATCTGGTACAGTTACAAGCAGCATAATATTTGAGAAATTTTAGAAGGCGTCATGCTGCATAAACACTTTTCTATTATATATAAAATATTATATATGATACAGGATTTTTATAAAAGGTAGCAATTATATCTCACAGCTGGGAGTCATTTCACTGAATAAAAATTTAAGAAAAGTAGCCTTTTGAGTGCACAGATTTTGTGCCTTAGCCCTGCATTTTGAGATTTATCCTGGACACAACTGCATAATGCTTTTGGATTGCAAAGAAGGAATTGCTTGGTTCCAGAAATTATAGTTAGAGGGGACATCTTTTCATTCCAAGTGAAATAGCTGGAAAATTAACCGAAGAGGAAATTGTGAATATTTACCTGAATTTGACTGGTAGGGACAAACCAATAAAGACATGAGAAAGGGGAATTGTACTTTCCTAATACGTTACAAAATTCTATCCAGAGAAATTATTTATTACTTTATTGTTGGTTCAAATAGTTGTCTTTTAAAGGAGTTATTTTGTTCCTATATTTCATGGAAGGTATTGGATTTGAGTTTGTCCTTTTTTTTAAATCCAAGAAGGCTACCTTGCTGTTTCCAGAAGTTTTAGAAAAAGGGAAGAGGAATCAAAGAGAACTATTACAGTCCCAAATGCTGATATTTTCAACCTAAGAAAAATTATTGTGGCATAAATCTGTTTCATTAACATGTTCAAATATTTTCATTCCCCACCAGTTAATAACGATTTAAACACCAAATGATGTCTAATTCACAGCTTTTCTGTTTTTCACCAACTAGCTCCCACAAACCATGATGACAAATTACTTCTTCTGAAATCAATTTCTTCATACTTTCGAAGCTTCTGCTCTAGTGATAGAAAATTGTACTTTGATAGGCAATAATACCACTCCCATTGGCATTATTTCTCCGACATTCCACAGATAGAAAAGAATTGCTTGTTCAGGCAAATACCGTGCCTCTGATACTGATTGCACAGTACCAATATAATTCAGCATCGGTAGATGTTTTCTCTGATTTCACCTTTATATGGGATTTTAAAAGTAATTAGTAATTGAAATAAAGTCAGCGGAGTTTTTCTAAAATGACTATAAGCATTTATATTTGGAAAACATTGGTCTGTAAATTACGAGATATAGAAACCTTGTTTCTCCACTTATTTCAGTGGGGTTATACCACTTCCATGATAGCAAAAGTCCATTTAACTAGCCTGTAGCAGTTATACCTAAAATCTGTATTATTAGAACAAGAATTTTTTTGTTATTCCAGAATCATTTTGTTGAATTTAACTTAAAAGTTCCTTGTATTTTTTCAGTTTAACTATTTATTTTGTTGCAGACTCCATAAGTATTTTTCTTCAGCTGGATTTAAATTCAACCTTGCAGCATTTTCAAAATCAAAGTTCCTTGAAGAGAAAGTGGAATAAATAGTCTCCTCCATAGAAACTATTAGTTTGCCACTCTTTAATAAATAAGGTGCAGGAGAATCAGGAGAGGAAATAAGGGAAATGAAATATTGTTAAAAAACACCCATCAACAGGAATTGTCACAAGAAATTATCTGAGGTGAAAGACTTGTTTGACAAATAGCAGATGTGGCTTGGTTTTCTTAATTAGCAGGTTGTAATTTATTTGTCATTATTTGACCAAATAAAAAGAAAGGGAAGGTGGAATGAATTGATACATTTGTAAATTGGAAAATTACCAAGTTACTAAAATAAATGGTAGCATGTCAAAGGTTAAGGCATTTCCACTTCAGTAGTGTACAGGAGAACAGAGGTCACCCTCCTTAAACAATTTTAAAAGTTTAAACCCTTCTGATGGGAAACTTGCCATGCCATAGCTCAAGCCAACTGATTTCTGAATTTTACCTGGTATTGCATTACCTTTTTTGACAAAATATTATCATCCAAAGAGACCTATACACAGTAGATAGCAATGAGAAAATAATGAGGTAATAGCAATATATTATGTCGTTAAAAAAATCCAGTTTTGTACAGAAATATTACTAAACCACAAATTTGCAACTTCTATAGACAGAGCTTAGCTACTAGAAAGCCTTCCATGAAGCAGAGTTGTATGAGCACTTTTTTGAGGTCAGTTTCTTAAGGAAGTGAGCTGATCAGACTTTATGACTGCTCGTGTCTGGTTTTTTTATGCAGTTGTGAGTGGTTAGGCCAATTTCCACAAAGTTTTTCAGAGGACATTATTCTTAAATTGACTTTCTTCCAGAAAATGTAGCATGAAGTTGTCCCTAGGTGGAAGAGAAGTGGCCTTATTGGTGCTTCTCTTGGTAGAAAAGCACGTGGAGATGGGAACAGCAGTCAGCCATCCAAGTGGTGGTGCACTTCAGAACATCTTCAACAGACAGTGTCTTGAGCTCAATTTAATTTGCTGGAGAAATGAAGGGTGTGCCATGAAGTTAGGTCAAAGGGAAGAGCTCATGACACTGTGGGAGTAGGCCATAAGGATTTGACAGACATCTGAGATAAGGAAAATTACAAAACTATGAAAGGCAACTACTGTCATGGAAGGAAAAGGGAGATACATTAATTCAGCTTCTGCCGAACAACACAAATTTTTGTCTCCTTTATTTATTTGTTCATTCTGCATTATTAATGAATGCATTATTATTAATTAATCTCCATTATGATCTCAAACAAATATCTTTACATTTCTATTCCTTGTTTTCTCTTATGTGTAATGATACTAACTTTCTTTCCATATTTTGGAGAAGCACACAATTTTTAAAAAAATAATTTAAAAAGTAATCTTCCGAAGATCATGACTCCAGGTCAGTCTCATTAAAATAATAGGGCAGTATGCAAAGCCAATTTTGGCAAGGATGTGTCATGAAAATTTTATACGGAGAGAATTAACTCCTTTAATGAGTTGCTGAACTAGTGAAAAAGAAAGTCTGATGACAAAAGCGTTTTGGAAAGAATCTTGGCAATGGTAGAGAATGGTAAGCCTTTTTAACAAAGAAAACATGTACAGTATGATAGGTTTGAGAATGGAGAAGAATGGCATTGGTACCGGAATGAGTGAATTAATTGCATGGTGTATATCAGACATCAAATGTCGATGTGAAACCTTGAATGTTCCAAAAAGCATGTAAATAGTCACACTGATGAATCATTGGTATTACTTTTTGAAAGGACTGGCTTAGACTTTTAGATGTTTTGACAGTGGTTCTTCGTTCATCTACTTCTGTTTTGCAAATGACAGGAGTCATGTGTTTCAGACAATTATTTGCAGACTTTGTGTTGATTGTTCTTTGGGAATAATCAACAAGGAACATAATATAGGTAGCTAAGTTAGCCTAGGCTACTTCTCTAGTCCATGGGGAGGGATAACCACTTTCAGAAGGTGATTCAGAGACATCAGAATCAGCTTCTATTTTCAGTGGCTACATTAAATGTTTATACATGAATGGAATAGATATACCCCAATCAGGACATATCTGGTGAGAGGCAGTCACTGTAGTGTGGTAACTTATTTGTTGATGCACCAGAATATAACAAGAGGAAAAGTGGTACAGCTGTCAGACTGCTTCTTAATATATCTGTTTTCTCATGGAGAGAGGGTGAAGCTGTCGTGTTGATAAAAAGGAACCGAAGTGTTCCTGTACCAGAGCCAGATAAGAAGAAACAATCAGGATCTCACTTCTTCAGATTCTGTCAGAGCTTTCCTACTAGCCTCTCATGAACAAAGTTTGTTGAGATATAGATCTTGTTGAAAGCTGTTCGTTTAACACATTATCTACACAGTATATGTTCAGTTGATCGGTCTGTTTCTTCTTCATGAAATCTGTTGTTCTATGATATATTTTTTGTTAGGCAGATTCCCCTGAGTCTAACATTAATTATGTACCAGATTCTAAGGGAGAGTCAACAAAACCACCTGATATGAATGAGCGCAGCTGAGCATTGACAGGCTCTTAAACATTTGGGACCTTTGTACCAGAATTTCCCAAAGGAAGGGTAAAATGCAGATGGACTTAGATCTATCTTCATGGGGCTAAATCTGAAGACACTTCACTCTACATGGGAGCATCAAGATGAATCAGAATCCAAAGTCATTTCACCTTGGAGCCTGCTAAAGAGGCGCTTTCTTCATACAAATGAACATTCTTTCCTTGTAGCATGTCAATGTTATCTGTTTTACAGATAATACTGGATTTCGGTTTAGTTTCTTTCTGATATGTTGCAGTGCCAGAAATTAAAATATTAGTGTTAGCTTTGCTTTGAT
>WEIT01040423.1:6575-18643 GCA_013389985.1 Dryoscopus gambensis | reverse complement strand
AACTATATATAAACTAGAGCTCTCTGTTGCTCTAGTTTATGCTTCACTGAAGTTACTCCAACATAAAACTTGAGTAAGGTGTGAATCAGCTCTTCAGATTCTGCAATGTTTTCAACTCAGTTGTGGCTGCTAAATCTTGCTGTGGCTGACGCACTATCGATTTTGCCCAAACATTTCTTTTTAATTGATTTGAACTATATATATGTTTTACAGCAATTGAGGGAATAAGAATTGAGTATCTAGCAGAACAATACAATCTGTGGACCTCTGGTAATCAGGATGACAGTTTATATGGTACATTTCTTTCTCTGTTTTTACCAGTATATGTAAATTAACACCCTCTGCAGATCTGCTTTTACTGTGATGGATATAAGGTGTAATGATCTAATAATTCTCATGCTGCAAGGTAGTGAGGTATAGCTGTTGCAAATTTAACTAAAATTATATAGACAGCACCTGAAAGTTACTGGTGTTGAGCACCCATGACTCCCTCTGAAATCCATAACAGGTAGGGGTGCTCATCACTTCTGAGAGTAGGCTAGCAATGTATTCGTGACAGACTTTGTATATACAAGCCATCCTGTGAGCAGCAGCACTAATTAGGCCTGATTTCAGGAAGACAGTGCTCACACTTGCCTGCCCTGCAATAATTCCCAATCCTTCCACCATGGCCTTCTCTCACCTCTGTAACCTCAGTTCCCCCTGCTCTGTTCCTAGAGCTGCCTCAGCCCACGCTTCTACCTCTTCCTCCAGGTATCTTCTGCCCCATTGCCTCCTTAATATTTCTTGTTTCTTTCTTCTACACCTCCCCTCAGGCACCATACACTTACCTCTTACCTCCTTTCCAGTTCTTTTCTACGCCAACTGAAAAAAAGCCTGATTCAGGGATTTGCTCATGGGCTTGAAGTCATTTGGCCATGTTGGCTGGCCAGTTGGCAGGCAAAACATAGCAGGTAATTATTTAATTTATGCTGAAACCCTCCCCTCATTTGAAGTACTTATTTAGCTCTTTTCCCTGTCTAGCTGCCAGTTTTCATGAAACCTGGAAGAATAGAATATATCTAAGGCTGATACTTCTCTGATAAATTGAGTTGAAATAAGCCAACTGAATCAGAATTTATTTGAGGGCAGGACAGAAAAAGCAAATGGGCAAGGAATACTGTTGTGCGAGTCCTATTTCCTTAGGAAGTCAGGCTAGTAAAATATGCAGGCAGCTGTTCATTTTATTTTTCTTCTCATGACCTTTCCTGTCCATTTGGATCCCAATTCCACAACTTCATCTGTATTAGAAGACCTGTCTGCCCATTCAGTATCTCAGTTACACCAGTGCAGCTACATGCAGACATTACCCATGGGCCCATGGTCTACATGGTTTACACCCATGTAGAGATCATATAAGCCTTCATTTCCTTTGGACAAGCCACTGGCTTTGGACGAGCACTTTTTTATGACAGCGACAGTGCATGGTCCTCCTTGATACTGTTAACATCTTAGAGAACAGGTACCTCATGCAGTAAAACTTCCACCATTTTATTCCTTGATATTGCACAAGTTCCTGGGAAACTAATCCATTAACAATTACCTTGCAGTCTCAGACATCAGTCTCTTGGTGTTATCATTTTATGGTGTGCTTAGAATTGCAAGGGATGTGTGGGGTTTTTGCTTTTCTTCTTAGATAGCAAACGAAATATTTTTGTCGCTTTCTTCTATTATAAACCCTTGATCTTTTTTTTTTTCACCTCCCAGCAGCTTTTGGAGGTATCCATAGAGATGTAGCATACAGACATAAACTGAACAGTGACTTTTCCTCCTTGTATGGGAACTGTGGATGTGAGATAGATGTTGATTCTCAGAATTGCCAGAGCAGTGTAAAAGCCTGTGGGAGAAGGTTGTCCAGTTGTAAACATGGATGTGCTTGTTTGCCTAGAGCAGCTGTAGTACTATGGTTGGCACAGCAGTGCTAATTTTTTTCACGAATAGTAAAATAGAGTTCATTGGTGGTCCTGTAGCTTCTTCCACAAAAGGAAGGACTTTTGTCCTACTGTAGAAAAATTCCATATTGAGCAATTTGTGTAAAATTGATGCAATATGGTTTTCTTCACTTCTTGCCTACAGAGGTTGAAAATTTCTTTTAGCCTCATCTAAAACCACTGGAGTGAACTGGGTTTAGAACAGACCCTCCATGGACTAATACATGCTGCCTATGAGACCAGTCCTAGCTGACTACAAAACTCACAGTGATTCCATAAGCATGTCCTAAATACAGCACACATGTATAGCAAGAGGATTTTAATTACCACAAATGGTTCTGATTACAGCTCCACACCACGCTTGAAGTGATCCCAGTACTGCTGCTTCTGAGGACGCACTGTTCTGCACAGACTTGCTGATCCACCGGCCCTTTCCCCACACCTAAGGGCTCTGAGACGTCACAACAGCATCCACTACAGCCAAATAGCTCACACTAAACCCCAGTAAAGCAAAGTCTGTGGTACACCCAGAAGGGGAGTTGGGGCACAGTTGAGGGCTTCCCAGCAATGCCTACCTGACTTTCCAGCTTGGAGCCTATTGGCCTGAAGACAGATAGGGAAAGGGCAGAAAGTTCAAGTTCAGGGAGATGCCATTGTCACCTTCATCTCTCTTGATGAGGCGCTTCATCTCTCCAGATGGGTACAGAACTCACCAGGAATGGCTGGGGAATTGGTCCATAGCATGAATTTCTCCCAGCACACGTGCTGAGGCACAGAATTGTTAGCTTATCAAGTCTCCTCAGTAGATAGGCTAAGAAAATTTTGCTGACATGCAGTTGGAAAGCAAATAACTTCCTTGGACAGATCCTCAATTTGTCCAGATTTAATGGAGCCCTTATTCCTTCCTCTGAGGGAACTGAGAGAAGTCCTCTACTAGACTAGATCGACTTTGCCTATCCCTGGGCTGTAAACTCAAGAAGGACTCAGCAGGGATGGCAGATGGGAAAGCCATCACTATCTCTTTCCTCCTCCATGGGCCCTGTTTTTGAAGGCGCAGCAGCCTGTTGCTTGGCTCCCTCCAGAAGCAGCAGCTCAGTCCTGCCACTGCTAAATGCCCCCCTAAAGGGAAAAAGGATGTCTGGTGGTGAGGGAAGCGTGTTCAGCTGTAGGGAGCAGCCCTTGTGCCAAGGCCATTGCCACTACTCAGTATGGCAGTCTCTGTCCCCAGAGCTGTCTCCCAGGGGATGTCACAGCTGCCCATGTGCACAGTCTGCCCATGGCCAGCACTAAGCTTAGTGACAGACTGTTTCACTGGAGCCAGGCTCAGTAGCTTTTGACCAGAGAGCTGGAGCAGCAATTAAAAGAAGCTAGTGTGGAATGATGTCTCCTTCTGATGCAGATACGCCTTTCCCTAATTGCGGAGGTAATAATACAGCTTCCAGCCTGGCCCAGCACACACCCGCACTGTTTCTGACCATCCTGCTCAACCACATTCCTCCCAGAACCCTACCAAAACTTTTGGCAGGTGTGAATGGTTGTCTGCTGAGTATAGCAGAGGACCTGAGCTACTCTGCTCCTTGCAATTTCACTTAGCTGATTCCACATGTCTACATTCTTGTCAGCTCTGAAGGTGGAAATCAGCATGTGATTTTAGACATTCAGCAAAGAAGTCTTGAGTTTTTCTGTAATGAGACAACTTTTCAGAAGGGCAATTCAGAGCACTATTAGACCACTCCCTGAAAAGATCTGCATCCTACTCAAGAGAAGGCAAGTCTGAGTCTAAACGTGGGCTCCACTGGAACTTGAAAACTACAACATCCATATTATCCCAAGTATATGTTGTCTCAGACCCCAAAACTTCTTGCTGTGCTTCTAGAGAAAAGGAACCTAGTTCTGAAGCTTAGATGGGAGTCACAGAAAGCTCAATGGATCAATAAACTCAAAGATGAGAAGTACCTCACAGTCAGTTTAAAAACCAAGATCATCTTCCCTGAGTTGCCTAAACTAAGGAAAATCCCACAGTTTGGGACAGATCTCACAAAAGATTTACTAGATGATTGATAAAGGCCTGATTCTGTGTGGTGTATCTTTCTGATGCTTTATTTCCATGTAATCTGAATGCAGAGGTTCTTCTTATATGCTGCAGTTACCACTTCTGCGGAAAATCTGATTGTAAAAAGCAGGATTGCACAACCATCCTGAGAAACAGGATGGTAGAGAAAGCTGTACAGGAATATTTCTCTGTACTCAGGTATCCTGTCTCATGAACAGTACTGGGTACTACAGACATCAGTTAAAGGAACCTGTAGTTGATGCTGATTTCAGTTATTAACCTAAAATTGATTCTGTTTTATCCTAACTATTACTTGAGAAACTTAATACATTCAAATGAAATAGCATCATTTGACTTACATGTTTGCACAATGCACTATACTGGAATTACAGAGAAGCTTTTTGAAACAATCTGAATGATGCTGGAGCTCTCTTCCTTTTTCAGAGGTAAGGGCAACAATGAGAGAGGAAGGTGCAGGGATCTACTTCCCAGAACTTCTTGTCTTCACCAGCATCAGGTGATATTTGTGACTGCACAAGGAGAATCTTTCAAGAAGGAGGTTGCCTTCTCAGCTGTGACAGTCCTGCAAGCCAGGGGGACTCTAGGGGTCCTTGAGCACACAACAAGTAGCAAACAGTTGTGCCCTCTGAATATTTATAAATTACTTTTATGAATGACAATGCAGATGGGGCTTTACCATAGTTTTGCCTTTGCCCACTTACTCCCCATGTCTCTCTGCAATTAGCTGGATGGCCCTGCAATGAGAGAATACTTTTGGGACCTTCAAACTTGAGGCATGGTCTTCCTCTCCTCCAGCCATGAGGGCAAAGGCCTGATGATGCTTTTCGTGTGTTTGGATGGAGGCCCTCCATAGATGAGTGTTGTCTCTAAAGTGTGCTGGACCACATTCCAACCTCTTTATTTTCCTAGCTTTCCCCCATTGCAATTCCTTTTGACACAGATGATTGTCTGCAGAGTTTGGTCCCATAACAGCTGTATCTTGACTAAAATAGTTCACCTACTAATTCCCAGGACTAGACATCCTATACCTGTTCTTTAATGTGCACAGTAATAATACAAAAGCAACCCTCCCATTAGCCTAGCAACAGCCAAATTACACCAAATATATAAAGAAAAATGGCTTAGACTTCTAGGCTTTGCAAATTCTTAGGGGACATTTAATTGCTAAATGCTCTGAAGCTGCAGCTGAACAAAAACAACAATTCAGTGGATACAGACCAGAAGAAGGAAAAAATAGAAGGCCGTTTAACCAGCAGTAACACAAACAATAAATACTCTGTGGGACTGAAGAACTTTCATTGTGCGATATGAAAATACATATTATTCTTTCTGCTTACATTCAGTTCTTGGTGAGACCATTTGTCTGTCTCTTCCCCTCTCCTTCTAAGATTTCCATAAAATGGACCATTTTTATTTCACATTTACTAATTCATTTCAGTTCTGGAAAAAAAGACAGTTCTATCAGTTGTAATATCTCTTCAACACTCAACAACAAGCAGAGGGCCTGGAAAATATACGTTATGCAATAAGTCAACCATTTATAATATTTCAAAACTTCTGAGTTCTGAGTTCTCTAAACAAATATGAAAGGCTGCTAAACCAGAAAGAAATCACATTCTACTACTGAAAACAGCAATGAAAAAATGCTAGTACTAAACTTTAATTTTAACTCTCAGCTGCTATAACCATCAGTGGGTGAAGAGCAAATCTTTCTCACTGCAAAGAACTTGGTTAAGATTTTTTTTTAACATTTTCAGCACAAAGATCTAAAGAATGCTGCTTCTCATAGTATTCAGCCCAGTGAGACTTTTAAATACAGCTATGTGAAATGTTAGGCTTCTATCTTGCAGGAGGTGGTAGGTTGTTTTTTTTTTAATGTTTGTTGGAGTTTCATAGGAATCTCTAAATCTCATGGCAAAGCACTGGTAAAGTGACCACTCTCTGGCTGGCTTTGGCATCAGATTTATGAAACCAAAACTGGGGTCAGACCTATGGAAAACCTGGAGTTTCTCTGAGTTTCCTCTCTGCCAAGTTCTCTTTGCTAAATGCAGAACTCAAGACAGACTGAAGGCTTCTTGCAGCCCTGGGGAGCTCTTGGCTGGTAGATAGAGGAGGGATCCCAGCCTCCTTCCTCTCTCTCCCAGCCAAAGTGTCAGGATTGGATGCAGATGCACTGCACCGCCTTCCAAGTTCCTGCACTAAGTTGGGAGTCAGCGAGATAAAATTAAGTCAGCACAATGTGGACGTGAAGTGAGGTCGCTCTGTACTCCTGGGGCTGGTCTGACGGCCACCAGACAGGAGAAACACCAGGGTGAAGTCCAGCTGTGCTTGCTGAAAAAATAGCCCCTGAATACAGGACAGCAGTCTGAAAGGTGGTTCAGTCACAAGCTTTTCAGCAACTTCTGCTTCTGTAATACCAGGAAACTTACATATGATCAAAATACTCTTCAAACACTGGGCCGAATTCTGAGCTCAGATTTTCAGAACATGTCCAGAATGGCTTCTTAAGCCAGTAGAGTTGCTGCTGCTTAATATCAGTATCAATTTGGCCCGATGCAATTTGACTAAACTTGCTGAAATTATAGCAAAATATGTAAATGAGGAATGGTTTTAGTCTCTTAGTTCTTCTTTCCAACGGTTTGCTTTTTCCCTTTTGGCTCCTGCTTTCCATTTAATTATGCCAGGCTCTAAAATGCATTCTCAATGGCAAGCCAAGATTTTGAGTAATTGCAAGGAAGGGAGGATTTCTTGTTCCGACATACACATTAGCTAATTTTCCCTGGGTTCTGATACTAACTATCAGATTCCACCACCCCGCCCCCGTCTCTGGGCTGGGTTGTTTTTTTTTCCCCTTGTTTTCCAATTGCGAAGCAGACATCTGGCAACTCTCTGGTGGCAATAGCTGATACACTCACTCTGCTTACCGCACTTGACCATTTCTCTGTGGGAGGTAGGAGAAGAGGCAAAAGGAGCCATGGTTTCAGATTCAAGCCCTTATTTTTATCCTATGTAATTCCGCAGCAGGATGTTTTCTTCCTCCTACCACCCTCAGGCTTGTGCTTTCTATTATCCCTGAAAGATCAAACTAGCAAAAAAAGGCTTCCCCTGCCTTTAAAACCAGGGAAAATCTTTCCAGTTTTCCTTTTAAAAATACCATTTGTTTCTTCTCCTCCTGAACCTCAAATGAACTCTCCATTCTCCAGCAGCCCCAGAAGAAAGGGGTACCTGAACTGGGGCAGGGGATGCTCGATTCAGCACTGCCACCTGGCCTGCCTGATGCTTGCTGCCTTGGAGGTCGCAGCAATCGGAGAAGTGATGTGGAGAGCACCTGCCATGCTGTTTTTCTGTGGGAAGAGTCCCCAAGGGACATATTGACATGTGGGAAGGGGAGGGGAGAAGGGAAGCAGCGCATGACTGTATATGCCATAATTTGCCCTGTTTGTCCCTTGAGTTCATGAAAGGGAAGATAGCAGAGCCCTCCATGACCTCATGCTTTCACCTGAATATTTAATAATGATTTATATTACTGTGATGTTGATTAAGACTGGGTAAATATATACTACACATAAATTATTTCATTCTAAATCAACAGTCATATTTTTTTTTCCCGGTAATGATCATCATTAGCCTGGAATGTTTCTCATGCTTATAATTTTTTAATAAATTGAAATTATTTTTATTGCAAAATAATCCCCACATGCCCCTGTGTAATTTTGAATATTAATTCATTCCTATTCCCATATCTGTGACAATCCTGCCTGAAGTCATGTAGGCTCATATGAGAATGCTCAGATTTTATTCTTGCACGAACTATAGAGTCTTCTATTCTTTTGATACCAATGCATTTCGGCTTCAACACTGATGCTGACACTAAATAATTGTCAAGACATCAAGTGGTCTCTGTGAGGGCCTATCTTCATGTGAGAATTGTTTTGTTCTCCATCACAAAATACGTGCCTGATAGGCTAGAAATTATTTTGATACTTGGTTACAACTGTGCAGGCTTGTACACATGATCAATAGATATCTCTTTCATGCTTGCCTTTTATCATATTTAGCCTATTGTCTTTATTTCCACTCAGTTACATTTCGAAAAATTGCTCTCTGATATTTAAGAAAAATAGGAAGTACTGAATGTCACTATTAAGCGGACTTAACGTCTCTGCAAGAATAACAACTATGATGTGTCAGCCTCAGATAACATCTGAGGTAATTTTCTGAGTTATACTGATAATTCAGCCTCAAAATGGCATTTTTCAATTTCTAAACAAGCCATCATAATGTTTGGAGTTGTCATATGCGTATGTATTATAAAGCTTTGGTACTTCAGAAGGTCTGAATGTATAAATATGAAAAAGAACGCAGAAGAAAAATTAAAATGCTTTAAAAATAGGCTCAACTGATTGAAAACTCTGGCTAGAAATTTCTGCATTGTATACTGGGAATTCACAGTAGCAGTGAGCCCAGGATGTTGAAGATGTGCCATTACTTTTTAGCCATGTAATCTCAGTTTGAGACTGTCAGCAGCCCTTAATATACCCTATCAAAGGATCCTCCTAGAATACGTAGAACAGGCCTGGTGAGTAGAGACACAAAAAACCCACAAAAAACCCTGCAGCTCACAATTCTGGCTTCACTACAAGTGATAGTAATTATCGTCACTGTTTCCTTTAAGCTCAGTCACAGGGCAGGACAGTGAGGGCTGGGGAAGAAGGCTTTAAGCAGAAACCTGAACATGAGGAAGAGTGAGACAGTGTAAAAACAATACTTTTGTGTGTCTTTTGTCCTAAGCACACTTATGGTTAATTTCGTGAAAGGCTGATATAACACTCAGGCCATCTAGAGAAGGTTCGTTCCGGTTCTGCAGCAGTAGAATTGGCCTGACACCAGCCTAAGGGCATGTTTCCACCAGCACAGGGGTTTTTTTATCCAAATCACTGGTCCATTAGGACCATTCTAAGTTTCAGAGGCCATTAGTGCTACAACTGCTGCTCATTTTTCCTGCTCCCTCCTACAAACCTCTGTAAGGAGGTCCTTCCTCAACGTGCTGCGTGAGGGCAGGTTACCCCTTGTGTCTGCAAAGGGTAGGCAGGGTTCCGCTTGACCTGTCTGTCTGGTGCGTCACCCCCAGCACACAGATGGAGTTTGGCCAAATCTATCCTCACAGACAGCTGGTATGCACTAGTGCTGATCTGCAAGACAACTGTGCTGCTTTACTTTATGGCTTCCTGCATTAAGGTGACTAAACTCGAGAGCCTGCAAAGTGCTGCCGTCAGTCTTAAGTCAGAGTGAGCAGTCTCAGCACATCACAGTAATCTTGAGGGACTAGGTGCTGGCTCATTTTCAGAGTTTACAGTAATTTTAAAATTGCTTTGATGACCTACATATTTTGAGGAACAAATTAGAGGAAAAGGATTTTTCTCTTCATGTAAGCCTAAGCACCAAATGAGACATCCTCACCCTCACCAGAAGTAGAGGTTGGAGTCACTGCATCCTCATGCTGCAGCTGTTGTGCATCCCAGACCCAGGGCTTTAAGTCAATTACAGGAGGAAAAACTCAGTAAATTCATTTTAAAGGTAACTTTCAGTTATTTTTCTCCGGTATTGGTTTTTAAATGGATCAGTTCTGTCCCATGGAACTTCTGTCCCCTTCAGCTTTTTTAAAAGTGATCTCCTATATGTTTTAGATTCAGTCTGACTTGTTTTGTGCTTGTACAGAAGTTAATCACATGTCGAGTATTGGCTAAAGCAAGAAAAAAGAGAGACTCAGCAAGAGAGTTGTAAGCACTCACACTCTACCTCACATTTGGGACAGACAAAGTGCATGTAAATGATTGGTTACTGTGGCTCTGCTGATGTGCACTAACTCGTTGAGCTGCAGTAAACTTAGCATCTGTCTGAGCCCTGAGGGTTTGTCTACACACAAAAGTTGTTGTGTTTAACCATACCATTAAAGTGCAACATTGCCCTCAAGGACAGATGCAGTCAGTTTGATATAAAAGTATGTAAACCCACAGAACTTGGTCCTGTAAGAGAATAGCAGTAAACTAAAGGTACATAAAGTATCCTTATACCTTGCTATAGGATTAGCTACAGGAGAATATGCCAGCATGTCACCACTTCATGCAATTAAGTCAGTGAAAATACTGTGCAGAAACCAGGCTTGAAGTAATACAGTATCACTGTTGCTGTTAAAATTGTAACTGAACACATATTTCAAATCCTTCCACTTCTGTGGTGTGTGCCATTCAGCAGGGAAAAAAGTCACCCAGATTGCACACAGGAAAAGTGTGTGGGGTGGGAGAGAAACATACAAGTGGTAAAAAAAAAAAATAGTCTTGTGTGAAAGATGTTAAACCTTTCAGTTCAAGTAAGAAATGGTTCATTAAAAAATTGGGAACCAGAGAACAGGAACCAATCTGAACAAAAAGTTCAGATTAATCGAGCAAACAGTAAGTTGCTAAGCTTTCTGCATTACTTCTTCATTTGGTAATTCACTGATAATTAGGTGACTTTAGGAGGGCAAAAAGTATAACAGTAATATGATAGTCAGCAAACAAGTTTTTCTAAAGTTCTTGTAGGAGCTTGATTTGAAACTTGGAACCCATATATAATGTATTCACTGTTTTAAAGAGTAGCAAGAGAAAGCATGAGCCTTGCACATGCTTTGGTAGACTTAAATAATATGGAATATAAATTATATGCAGGTCTATGAGGAAATTCTTTGTGGTGGAGGGAATTCTGTGTGGTGCTCCTGGAATGGATAATAAATTACAGACCATTTCTTCTGACATGATTCAGAATATTCAGTGCAAATATCTGCCATTACATAACCTGCTGTGTGAAACCAATGGGTAAAATGTGTAAGGCATACTCTTTTGTCCTCTGAGGAAAATGTGAAGTTTGAATTTCAGTGTAGAAGAGGTTCCTGTCGAGGTTGGGCCACCACAGTCAAATGCAAAATGACAGCACTGTTATAGAACAAATGGCCATCCTTCACTGGTAATGCATGACTTTATGCTGTTGCATTTCCATTTCACTTCCAAGGTGTATTTACATGTCAGAGTCTACTGAGGTTACCTGGTCAGGTTTTGGTAGCAGGTGGACCACAGGGGTGTGTGAGAGACTGAAATGTTGTGGGTCAGTGACCCAAAGAGCGGGTGCTTTGCTGAGGCCAGGTTTGCAACCCCCAGCCGAAAGGGAGGAGGAGAGGTTTTGGGTGTGCAGTGAAACCTCTGATCTGCATAAGGACAGCCCACTGCAGGAGGGGTGAGCACCCACCACCAGAGGATGACCATGACACACCAGTCTTTGCTCAGCAACGAGATGAGCAATATGGGGGAAGAGAAACAGACCCTGTGGAGATAGGATAGTGCCAATGGCCTCCCTTGCACAACTGGCTCAGGTGTAAAACTGCTTCCTGGGGGATTTATCAGGACATTCATGTTCACACATGGGCCTGAGGTTTTTCATCCCTTCTGATGGGGCATAACTGGCTCAACCACACTAATGTGGGAGGCAGGTGCTATGCCTTAGGAGGAATCATAAACCACCAAGACCCTCGAAGCACCTCCATACTCATTTCCGGGGTCTCCCACCAGAGGTCTGCCTGTGATCCACAGTGTTGCAACAGGTACACAGTGTTGCAAGAGTTAAACTGACCTAAGGAAGGTACCTGGGCATTACCACCAGACCATATTAATTAACACATTGAATTCTGCGTTTCAAGGCCTTGCCCCACCCCAGACAGATCAAGACTGAGACCATCACTTCACCCAATGGATATCAAAATTGAAACAATCAAGTCTTGTCATTGGATCCACAAGTGGTGACTGTGTGCCTTTCAATTCTTATCCTTTCTTTCTCTTTGTTTCTTTTCCTCATGTATTTTCCTAAGTGTTATTTTTATACTTTCCTATTGCTAGATTTCTATAGATAATAATGAAAATGGATATGTATCTCCTTTCCATTGCAAACAAAATTGTTCTAAAATCAGTATAAATATTTTTATATATATATATATA
>WEIT01040421.1:22000-33454 GCA_013389985.1 Dryoscopus gambensis | reverse complement strand
CGGTGCTGCCGGGCGTTCCCGCCGCGGCTCCGGGCGCCTCCCGCCTCCCAGCATGGACGTGAGGAGAGTGGAGAGCATCTCGGCGCAGCTGGAGGAGGCCAGCTCCACAGGCGGTAGGACGCGGGCAGCGCGGGGACGCGAGGCTGCTTCTCTGAGTTAATTTGGGGTCTCGTCCCCTCTCCTTTGGGCAGCAAGTCTGGCAACTTGGCGTGGGGCGGGGAGGGGGGAGCTGCCTGCCCGCTTGCGAGGGGTGAAGGCGCCCGTGTAGTCGTGAGCAAATATGTGTGTGTGTCTATGGGGACAGTAAGCAAACGCTTAATGCCTGGGATCTCGGGCTAAGAAGCGTTCAGGGCTTCGCGAATCCCGCCCTAAGATGCCTGCTCTGACCTAACTGGTACTTTTGCCTTTGCTGAAATGACTTGGGGCTGGGTATGAACCTCCATGGCTCATCTTCTCTAGTTACCAACTCCCAAGAGGTAATTTTGGTCAGTCCCCCTTACATCTTCCTGCTGTGGTCTTCATTGTACCTCTCTGATGCCTAAGTGACAACTATTTGATGGAGACCAGCTTCTTCTGGTAAACCAAAGGCTGTTTGGTGCCTTTCTTTTCTCCGTATCTCAAACTGCAGTTGCACATTCACCTAAGAAAGGCTACAGGATAACTTGCATTTTAGGGAGAAGAAAAGCACACTTTGCTATCCTCTATAGTGATTGTGACTCCTGGAGTGTTAAGAGTTTTTTCCCAGTTACTTAAAAATGAAGATTCTTGGGTACAGTGTGTGTAAGAGGATGTTGCCGAGAAAGGTGTTTAGCTCAAGCCAGCTGGGAAAGCAGAGGATGGTTGGACAGTTAACCAAAAACTTTGCAAAACAGGCAATCAAAAACAGGGGAAACTTCTTTTCTTAGAAAAGATGTTTCTTGCTGTGCAGCTAGATTTCTCATAAACTGTGATGCTAGTGTAGAATAGTAGCCTTGCCAACCCACCATTTTCTTGATTTCTAATGCTTCAGAATGCATCTTTTGCTCCCTAGAAGAGGTTCACAGCCATGTGTTCTCTGCTGGATTGTACCTGGTTTTTCTCTTTCCTTAATGTCCCAGCTTTTTTAATGTTTTAGGGTGTGTAGCCTTTCACATAGGATACCAGATCATTTGTGTTGGGGATAGGGAACTTTTGTATTTGACTGTGCTATCAGCTCGATTGTAAATCCACCTTTGCAGTACATTAAAGTTTGGGAAAAAATGTGTAGTCATTATGATTATCCAACAAGGGACACGGCCACCAAAGTGGTGTTGAGATACTTCTTACTACTTTTCCGATCCACCCCCCCCAAGTTATAATTTAGGCTTTTGCCTCTGTCAGCCTTCCCGCTTCAGTCTGTTAGAGGTCCGAAAGTCAAACTGTTTTTCCATAACACATACATCATCAGTGACCAACACCAGGCAGGCTCTTGGCTACCTGTGCAACCATCATACAGGACTGTTCAGGCTAAACAAAACTGAGGTCATGATTTAGACACAGTGGATTTGCACAGCTGCTGTGTTGGAACCCTGGATTCTGAGAGGCATAGTATTCGTACGCATCTCAGAATCCAGGGTTCTTGGATTTTGAGAATTTTAATCTCTCAGAATCCCGGGTTCCAACACCTCTGTTGAGGAATTACTTGGTTTATGGATCGTTAATGTAGGTATTGAAGCATAAAATGAGTTTAAAGCTTAATGTTTTTTCTCACAGGTATAGTTCGCAGTAACAGGAAAGTGTCTATAGAAAAATTGGGGAAATGTGATGTGAATCCATGTCATGCAAGTCATATGAAATACCCAGATGATATTTTTATGGAAATTATCTTCAGTTGAGCCTTATATTAGATTTGTTTTCTGTTTTGATTATCTTGATATGCATGCCTAGTAGCTTTTAAAAATTAATGGCAGCTTTAATTCACTTTAAACTTGTAATGGTGAGAGGAAGTATGATACACTTTTGCACTCTTAGAATACAAAGCAAAATCTGACTTAAACATGACTTACTGTAGGAAAAATGTTTCTCAAAAATAAGTTTTTATGCAAGAAAAAGAATATGGAAAGGGAAAAATGACAGAGCTAAAAGGAAATACCTCCTTTCTTTTGGAGAATGACACACAATACTCAACATATCTCATGACCGATGTGATGTGATGTGATGTGATGCTAACAAGCATCTAGCTTCACTCCTCTGAGCTTTCTCCTTATGGGAGAGGGCCCATTTATTTTCATCTTTCCACAATTTTGGCCCTTTTTCATCTAAACTTTCCTTTCCACTTTTCTCTTCTCTAGCTGTCTCCCTCCAGGCTTTTAAACGTTTAACTCATTTTCAGTGCCATCAGCATTTCTGAATGTACCTGTCTGTTGGATTTTTAACAAGGAAGGCAGCTTTTTTTCTCATTAATTCTCTTCAAATAGAATCATACCTTCAAACATTTGTTATTTTTAAGTGGTAATGCCTGCAGTAGAGTTGTTACGGTGATTTGATATTAGTGCACGAGAGTCAGAAAATGAAACCAACAAAAGTGCAACTGTTCCTCAATTTCATTTTTCCAAGTGAAATAAAGCCCAAATAATGCACAGGCAGCTTCAATGATGAAAACTATTAATGACTAAGGCAACATTTTGTTCGTTTTAAAAATTAGTGACTGCCTTAAGCTGATCATCTCCTTGTATTTAATCTTGCACTTTGCAGGGCATCTTCTGATTCAAGAGCATTCAAATTAACGCCAGTTGAAGCACTGACATGAGAGTTGTAGAAGTAACAGAATGTGTCCTCCGTGGAATACTGAGCCATTGCAAGGATGAACTGTTTCATGCCTCTGCCTCATGAACTTGTCTTTATCAATGTCTTATCAATCAGAAAGCTGCATTTATGCTAGTGATAGCCAAAACTCATCTGCTGCTGGGTAAAGGCATGCAGCATCTTGCCAAAATGAGAAGAGCAGAGGGAGATTATCAGTAGAAGTTTGTGTGTGGGTAAGAACAAGTTTAATCACAAAATGTCCTGTGAGTTCAATATCTAGGACACACTTAAGCTCTTGGGAATACTAATATGAATAAGATATTATCACAGCAACTGGTTGCTTTGCTTTAGGTTATGGTGAATTCAGAATGGGGATTGTTCTGACCAGTATGACCATGCTTATTCAAAAAATAGAAATATTTACAAAAGCCATGGTGTCATTTATGACAAGTTTTGAAGATTTTTGCTTATTAGACGAAGCAGTTGCAAATTCATGTTAGGAAAGGGCCAGTAATTTCTACATTGTGGGCAGAAGGACCACAATGGACCAAATAGTATTATTAAGCAGTGTTTATTGAGCTTTAAATTTACTTAGAGTTAAAATATTCTCTGCCATGCCTCTGAGAGATTCTTGTGCACTTGTGCTCACTTTTGCTTTTAATGAATGACTTGCTCTTGTTGCTTGGGGCATTCTTAGAAGACAAAGGAAATAGTGTTAAAAGGACAAAAAATTACATATTGAATAAGCTGAAAATAGGAATTTAGGAAAAGGGATGCTAGGAAAAAGTAAGAAAGTGGCAAAAAAAATACTAGGAAACAATTACAGGAAAAAAAAGAAGAGGTGGGAGGAGGAAAAGGAGGAACCAGATTTTGTATCTCACAAATTGAGATACAAAATTTATTATGTGTTAGTGGCATATATTGGACCAATTTCTTTATATCTCAGCTGGGATTCATCTGACACGATGAAAAGCAGGCAGTGACTTTCCAAGTGATTTGCACCAATATTCATATCCGGATGAAAGCTTTGGTTTGTCCGGGAGCTGCATCCAAAGAACATGCTGTGAGTCAAGAGTCAGTGTCACAATTTTTACTAATGATCTGTTGTCTCCAAACACCCTTCATCACTGGACACTTTTGAGAATCAGATAGACAGGGTGCTGGACCATCTTGTCTAGACTGTGCTAGAAGTGCTGCTTCCAAATGCAATGCTTTTTCTGTGAAATCTGCAACTACACAAGGGAAGGAATAAATTAAATGGACTCATTATCTAATAAAGGACGTATATGTATAATGGACGTGCAAGGAGATACAAATATTTTCAGTTAAAATATACGTTCTCCCCCTGCAGGGTGGAGGAAATAACTGGCACTTGAGAGAACTGACTGCAGCATAAGCCTCTGTATAAAATTTGAGTTCTGCCTCCATCTCCAGTTCCTCTGTTCAATGAGTGTAAAGAAGTAATTATATGCAAAATTCTGTTACAGAGAATCATATTTGACATGAATGCTGAAAATACCTTGGCTTTCCATCAGTATAAATTTTACATCATGTAAATATCAATTCTCACAAAATACAGATTTCTTACTCATTATTCGGTCTTTCAAGGTTACTACCTATGCTCGGAGAGTTGATATATAAATAACTAAACATCTGGACAAGTTTCAGGTATACTTGGCTTAGAGAACTTATGCTTTCCAGGTGTTTTCTGACATTTTAAAACATATAGAAGCAGATACGGTATCTAGCAGTAAGTGTAGCCATCAAAGAAGAAGCTGGTGTGTGTCATGGAAAGCTTTTACAGTATATCAGATAAGCACTTAGGACTTCTGCTTTGGTTGGAGCTGAATATTTGATCAGTGCAACATTCAGCTGTAATCTATCCCATCTCGCCTCTCAGTTTGCCATTGTGATTTATTCGGAATCTTTGGCGCTTGAAAAAGAAAATATCTAAAAATACAACGCCTGATTGCTTCACTATTTCATAGATACATGCGTTCCTGCCAAGCTGCCCTGCTATCTTCTCCCCATCCCCCTCCCCAGGTCTGCTTGTCCTCTCTTTATTTCAAGTACCAAAACAGACTGTATTTGAACTCTTCCCTGCCAAACAAATGCTGGCCATTTATTGTCTCCTATGAGCAGAGACCATTACTCCTATTTGAGATGAGAGAGAAAACATTAGCAAATGTTTGTGGTCTTGGAAGTCAAGGAGCCAAATCCATATTTCAGTAGTTGTAGTCGATACAGTCTGAACCAAGTAGGATTCTCTTTATTAGCACATACTTCAATTAATAGGCTTGGGCCTATTCTGGGACATAAGGAGTGCAGGTATCAAACCCTTCATTATTTGGAGCATAGTGTGGCAGTGCAGGTGGAGGTGGTTAATGGGATGGTTTGTGTCTGTAATGTTGAGCCCTGAACTGTAATGTATGGCCGCATCAAAAGTAAATGAACAACAGTTTGATAGAGACATTGGTTTTTTGATAGTAGTTTTCCTTTCAGAATCCCAGTTTCTCTGGCAAGGGCTTTGCTTTCTATTGCTTTGATGGCTAAGTGGTATTTGGCCTGGATTTCCCACTGAGTACACCAGGTAGAATGTGGATGGAAGGCGAAAGTGTATGGAATGCATGTGTTTTGGAGCCTATAGAACTATAGAAAGCGTGGGATCCAATTATTCTGTGATGCTCTTAATTATGAGTTCATAATTATATTACAGGAGTCTTAGGATCATCTCGATCATGGTTTGATTTTTTTTTCCTCATCATTTTCCATTCTCACACTCTACAAGAGAGATCACTTCTGTGTTATAATCTTCATGCATGCAGCAGCAGAGAAGGTTGGGCTCTAGATTTGCTTGTATGAATTTGGGAGATCTGTAGATAGCTATAAACTGGCAGCAGTTTAAAATATGTGGTTGGGTTGAAAATATATTGAATCCATTCTCCTCTAAGAATAAACCTAAACACAGAATAAAAGCTGTAGATCTGAGCTCATACTGTGTTATATTTCTGGCAGCCCAGCAGAGACTTAATATGGTATTAAAAGGAGCTCTCTGTCAGAGGTCTGAAAATAAATATAGTGTTTCTCTTTTATATTCTTTTTCACCTATAAAAGGAATTTCTTTAGAGATACACTTTACAGTTGTGATCCCCTGCTGTATGTTTATGATTTGTACTGCAGCAACACAAACAGTGGTATGAAAGGTATAGATGCTTATGTGTCCACTGGAGAAACGAACTACAGGTGGAAGGCATGATAATAGGGAATTTTAAAATATAAATGTTTTGCCCTATTCAGAAAAATGATGCATTTAAATGTTTGGGTTTTATTATAGGAGATAGTATCTTTGTTTTTCTACCAGGTGTTTTTCACCAGATTATGCATAATCCCCAAGCATGGTTAAATGCCTAACACTACACAGCACATTATACCCATATGCCACAAAGTTGCTAAGTGGTGACAGCATAAAAAGAATTATTCCAACTTAAAGGCTTTGAATGTCCTAAGACATAGACTTCGAGGTGGTTGCTCAATTTCATGCAGTCAGTAAGAAAGGGTTTGCTATTTTAATGACAGGAAAAAAGCCCCCTAGTTTTCCTGATAAAGTTTACTTGTTCTCACAATTTTCAGTTACCACTCCATATCTCCAGAGAGATGTATTATGAATATTGCTGTAGTTATTAGAATTTAGTAGAGAAAAATCTTATTTTTTGATTCAAACTTTTGTTAATAATCCAGAAAGAACATTTAGGATTTATTAGAAAGGTAAACAGTAGCCATAAAGTGTGATGATGGGTCTGGTTCTTCACAGTGGGAATGACCAGAACAGCATATCGGCATATCATCACAGTAGATCATTTTATTATTGTGACTATTGCTAAACACTTTGGTACCAGTGGGAATAATTGCAATGAATAAGGATTTTTAAAATTAAATATAGTTATTTGATTTAGAAATTTTAATGAAATTACTGTGCATGTTAAAATAAAAACACATTGAAAAACAACTTTTTACCAGAAGATAAACATTATATGAAGAAAAGATCTATCTGAAATACTTGCAGTAATTTGAAAAAGAGAAAAAAAATTAATTTTAATTTTTTTAAAATTTTAACATGTGTACATGATGCAACTTGAAATAATGATCTTTTGAAAATCACATTATATAATATCTGTCAGATAAAAGCACTATTGCAACTGAACATTGATGTTTGGAATTTTATAATATGTAGAGATATCTGTGTACATGCTACGTACCATAAATTAACAAACTATAATCACATTTTCAAAATACCTGGACCAGTACTACTATAATGTTGGTTTGTTTTTGTTTTTTGCATGAATGTTGCAGCTCATAGTTTCATAGAACTCTCGAGAAAGATTGACCTTTTTTGAGACTGTTTGTTTTAGAGTGTGCCAAAGCATGTTGCACCAACCACTCCTTGGCGTTTCGCAGCAGCAGATGCTCCCTCCCTGTCCAGGAACTGGGAAGGTCCCTGCACACACTCAGAGGTAGCATCATTGCTGGCAGGAGAATCCCTGTCTGTGTGCACATGGTTTCCCAGTGCAGAGGGTTGGTGGGAGAATGAAAAGTACACTGTGGGATTACAGTCCCTACCTGAGTGGTTAAAAGAAAGGAAAGGACAAAGATCAAGAAGTGCCTTTAATGTGCGTGGATTTGGTGGTATCTGAGCAAGTGGTCTCTGGGATCTGGATCTGCTGTTTTGTTACCTTTAGACAGAGATAATTGAATCCTGTTTATCTTAAAATAAGTAGGAGAAAAATCCTAAAGAATAGTCTATTGAAGCAACATAACAGATGTATACCAAGGGTATGCAATCATAGATTAACGTTTTGCTTCATTGTATGCTGGTAGCAGTATGATAGGTGTTTCCTCAGATCACCATAGGTTTTGACAGTGTAGCCAGTTTTAACCAGGGGATACCCAGATGTCCTTAATCATTCTAACTATTAACTTACATTCCAGTGCTCGGTAAGTGAATTGTACACTGCATACCTTATGATTCACTCCTATTCTGTGTATTATTTTTCATGTTGATTTATAGACATTTGAAGTTATTGTGTTTTCTGATGTGACATTATAAAAAGTATCACCTGTTGTAATGCTATCAATAAAGAAAGATAAATCTAGACTGTTTGTTCGGGGTAATGTGTGCTGGCAGCATCCACCTGCTGGTAACTGAAGCAAGTACACATTAAAGTTGTTATTATTACAAAGGTGCTGTAATTGACATACACACACTCTTATGTGCTGCCCTGATTTCTGCACAGCCAGTCTACCAAATCCAAGATGTCTAAGAAAAAAAAAATTAACAAAGTAGATAGGCAAGTTGTGAGGATTTGCAGTATGATTAAAATACAGAGAATTTCATGCTATTGTTTCAGTAACTAGGTCTACTTTATATACTGCATCATTCTTTGATCTTTGTGGTGGTGATGAAGTAGGGTTTCCCAGTTTTGCCTTTTTTTTTGAATATGCCACATTGTGCATTATCTTCCCAGCCTACCTTCCAGAACTCGGTAACTGAGGGAAGTACCTCTGTGTCTAGGATCTCTCTACTCACTACGTTGTTTGCTTCACAGCTGTTGATTCCAGCATTCCTTGCCTGGTAGATGGGAAAGAGGAGGTCAAATAGCAGGATGAGTTTGGTAGGCAGGTGATAGTGTTTCTCTTTCTGCCTTCTTTTACATGATGATGACAATAAACCTCTTTGCAGGAGATTGACACCTCCAACTCGCTCAAGCAATGACTCCTGCTTCTGCCTATTTGTCACTTGGAAGCGCATGTGAACCTCTCAGCTAAATGAGCCCTTTCTGACCTTTTCTGCATAATCTTTTTCCTCAGAGGGATGTTATTTTTAGGTTACATACTTCTTTCTTGGTTGGTTGACTGTCAGTCAAAGGAGAGGAGAGTAGGTGATGCATCCACTCGAACTGGTGGTCTCTAATGCATGTTTTATAAAACAGAATTCTGATAGACTGGAGAAAAATAGCAAGTGGAGGTTAAAGTGAGGATGAAACAGACATGACTGAGGGTATAGGGACATAATTCCTTACATGGCACACCTGCTGTCAAGTTTCTCCCAGTACATGAAATCTTTAAGAAAAATATTAACTAGCAGGACTTAAAATTAGACAGACTTACATACTTTGCTTAATTCCTTAACTTGCAGGGTTGAACAATATTTAGACATTATTTTGACTCAGGAAAATATTTTTCAGGTGTCAGCTACCCTTTTGTTTGCATTCAGCTAATTTTCTGATACTTAAAGAGAATAAAGCAATTCTGTTTCAGTATAGACTTACAAAGATTTCTTCCTGTATCTATAGTCTTTGAGCCACCCCAAACATCTTGAGAATCAGTAACTTTTTTATTCCTGAAGAGATGGGAAGTGTTCAGCTAAAATCCCACGTTGTACTAAAAACCCCAAACCTCTACTCATAATTTAGCTGTATGTTTTACTTTGCCAGAGTTCAAAAATGACTGCCTATACTTAGAAATGCAAAAGTAAGAGTATTTTGACCTGTTTAGATAGTAAAACTATGTAAAAGGTGTCAGTAAATTTCTAATGTCTTATTAAGCAATGTTTTATAAGCAGTCACTTTAATCAACAGCACTTAAATTACTAATAGGCTGACAATCTGTTAGGGTTTTTTCAGTTAAAGAATTCAGAAGAAAATAGGCACCTTTTTTGGTGTATTTTTCTTTTCCTTTCAAGAACCCAAAGCATTAATAGTGTGTTTTCATGTAAGCCTCTTCACAAAGAATATGTACAGAAATGCTGTCACTTAAGTGACTAATTCCTCCATGAAAATGAACAAGAAAAAGTTGATGGCATTATCACACTACTGTTTGGTAAGTGGCAACTCACAGTGCTGACTGTGGAGGTGGTATACTTTCCATTCTGCTGGTGTAGTGTTAAATAAATGAGTATGCAATAGTGAACACACAGTTCATTAGATAGTTTCCCGTTGCAATAGCACACAATGTTTTGTGTTCCAAGAAAGGTGCGTATTGATTAAATGCACCTTGCACAATTAATACAGATCTTCTGGATCCATCAGTGCCTGTTTTGTTATGATTGAAAGCCTGATCTTTCAGCAGTTGCAGTACAGTGCAGGGTTTGCAACTGAGGATCATCCTGTTATAGTTAAGAAAGGCACTTGCTGTGCCTTTGAACAGTTGACTTTAGTCCTTCAAATTCTGAAACCTCTTACAGAGAAGGGAAGAAACAAAGCTTTTGTCTCTTCCTGCATGGTCCATAATTTCATAAGCCAAAACTGTGGCTGTAAAGGATACCCAACCATACTGACAATACACCTTCTAATGCTGATGTAACCTTATCGTGCTAATATAATGCAAAAGAATGTGAGAATATGAGAAACAAATAGAGATATCAAAAGAGAGCCTGTTTACCTATTCAAAATAATGGAGAGTATTTCTAATTCAAATCACCAAAACTGCAGCTTTTAAGAGTCAGTTAATTATTTACTTTCTGGGAAACAAAACTTCTTCAAGGAATGCTGAGATTGTTGTGTAATATCTTTATTCAAGAAACTTGTATTATAAGAAAAAAATCCCACCACTGACAAAGTTGTGACTTTTTTGGCTGAGGACAAAATAAATAGACATATACTTAGTCAAGTTTACATGTTTATATTTGTCTCTGGATACTAGGCAGACAGTGACTAACCAGGCTGACTGCATATTGTGTGTAATCCATACAGCCTGCTCAGGGCAAAAGCCTGATACAAAATCCAGCTCAAAAATTCTATTACATTGGATTTCATTTGTACTTTTGAGATAAAAGCAATAAAAACCCATGGAATCACAGAAAAATATTTTGGAAGAGAAGCTGAGAAATCTTCCTATTTGTCCTGATTCCCTAAGGTAAGATCAAATATTCATATGGTGGTTCAGAAGGCTTTTTGCTTAATGTACTTAAAATTTACCACTACTGGATGATTTATGAAATTGCTGGTTAATCTATTCCAGAATTTATCTTCCCTGATACAATCTGTTTCCTAGTCCTAAAGTAAATCTTCTTAAATGTAAAGCCTGGTACCCAAAATTGATGAAATACATCACCAAGATTTTACAGTACTGAATAGGACAAAAACTTTTTTTGGTATGTCTTAGATTTTTGTCTTGTTTATAGTTTCAAGTCTGAACTGCTGTCCCCTCCACAGCAGCCTTCCACCTATCCTCAGCTTGTGATTTAACATGTTCAGCAGTGGCAGACTTCCCAGATACACAGTTGTCACCTAAATAGTTTTTCTCCATTCTGTTTTAACAAGATGGATAATTTCTCTGGAAATTTACTTGATGTCTTCTAATTTATCCTTTACAAATTATTAGTAGTTTTTGAGTGCTACTTTTTAACTTCTAACTTCCAAACTTGTTGGAAGCTTAGTGACTACAGTGCTTGAATTTGGAAAATTAAAAGTAGGGTAAAGATTTCAACTTATCTGTCTGTCACAAAGGAGAGATTACGGTTGTCCTTGTTGATGAAAATTCTTCCCATCCTACAGGAGTGCTGTAGAAGTTACTGCTTCCATGGAGATGACCAACTACTCCCAGTTCGTGCTGGGACTAAGTTATGCCCTTGCAGTGCACAACTCTTTGTATGAATCAGCTCTCAGGAATTTGGGATGAGGTAGGAATCATTGT
>WEIT01040421.1:527-16409 GCA_013389985.1 Dryoscopus gambensis | reverse complement strand
TTTTTAACACAAGAACTGCATAACTATATTATGAATGCTCATACCGTTCCACATCAGGAAAGCAAATTGTCATTTACTAACCAAACCTCCTATAGATAACAGACTATCAGAAAGCAGCTTCTCCCCAAGCTGGTGAGCCCCAGGTTTTTGGAATGTGCTGTATTTGCAGCAGAGAGCCCTGTGGTGCTGCTTGGTGAAGTCTCAAGAAGTGTATAGCCAAGGATGGAGAACGTGGTGCTAGCATTTTGCAGAGAGTAGTGCAATTGCATGGGACAGGTGTCATATTCAAACTCACAAAGTCATAAGTGCAGAACACAGTGTAGGTGGAATTACAGAGACCCAAGCTGAGTAAAATTACCCATTTCTGGAAAACCCTACTGACTGCCACAAAGTGGTAGAGTGGACTTCTGGAACTCCTTTGCTATTAAAACCTTTATTTGATGATGTAGAGTCATCCATGGAAGAGATTAGTCTGACTGAACTTATGCTTGAAAATTAAAGATATTAAAGATATTTTTGATCAGGAGAGAGCCTTGCTCAGCTTCTTCAAGCTCTATGACATGATCATCACTGCTGAAGATGGTAATCTATGCTCTAGACTGCGAGAAAAAGGTATTCAGAAGAGCCTGGTTATATTAGTTTGCTACCTTTTACCAAGTTAATGTAGAACCCCTCCAAGACCATGGCTTCTGCTTTCATTAGTACGATGATTGTTATTAGTAGCTGGGGACAACCTGGGGATACATGGAACCTTAATTAAAGCTACTGCTAAGTGCTGTATGTAGGCATCCCTTTAGAAACTGGAATCACTTAGGTTCAGTTATAAAGCTCTGAAATTAGTACACTGACAGTGAATTTTAGCGGAGAATTAGTGAGCAATTTATTCTTTTTACATTGTTTCTTCTGTCTTGCAACCAAGTTTAGCTTTGCAGGTTGGGACACAGATGGTACTAAAAGTTGATAGCAGATTTTTTTTTTTTTAACATCCTGTTTATTAAAGTTGAGGCTAATGAGAACATAATTACTTTAATGTGGATGATAGCAGGTTTAGATACTATCCTGTGATTAATCTAGGAAAGGATTCTCATAACTAGTAATAGGGGAAGCACTTATATTTTAAATTGTTTTCACTGAAGAGCCACTCGTGGTTTTATGTGATTATTTTTTAAAAGCTCTTTTATCTTTTGAGTGCTCTAAACACTTGCTTAAAGCACATTTGATACTTTAAAATTCTGAATCAATGGATAATTTTCATGCTTTTCCTTTCTGTACATTTAAATATATCTGAAGACACATCGCATCAGGCAGTATTAGATCTGTATTCAAACAGAAATTAGAAAAAAAATTGAATGGGGGAGAAGAAAAATAGGCAGAGATCCTGTCTATCTTCCCATTGTTGCTGCTGTTTTTTGATCACAAGTGGTTATCATGACTAGGTATCTTTATGACTTAGTCTTTAAAATGTATGATGCAGCCCTTTATTTATGCTGCACTTGTAACTCCCTTTAACATGAAAGGAGAAACCATGCAGCAAGAGGGTAGGTTTGATGCTGCTTAGTCCACGCATGATGGGGTATTAAAACCAGGTTGGCAGTTTCCTGGTTTATGCTTCTGTTCAGTCAGCCTAAGACCTTTCTTTCCACAGTTTAGGACCAAAGTTTAGTTTTCTATAAGTAGTAAAGACTGCAGTGCAGCACATTTGATGGAATAACCTAGATGCTTCGCTGTTCTATTCAAATTGTAATCCAACCTTCAACAAAACCAATCAAATATTGATGTTAGGTCCTCCCCTTACAGATTGTCTATTCATAGAGCTCTTATGTATTCCTGTAAGAATTCTGTACCCTTGAGGACTTGCAAACACATATGTACTAAAGCTGTTTGCCATTTAGCAAACTCTAATGAAGTATGTTAAGCTGACTCATGTTCAATGGCATTAACTTTCCTTGATGGTTGATTCAATTTTTGGAGACATTTTTCTTCCTATTCTTAATGTTAATAATTTACTTAAACAGCAAAAGAAAAGGAAAAAAAAATCTGTAGGCATTGGAAGGGAGAGTAGTATTCTGAATCCTTTGCTTCTCTCTGTGGAAATCTTCAAGTATAATTGCTCTTTTTTGCCGACATCAAATTTCAAGGGTTCTGCAGAGAATAGCAGTTATTCTAAAATACAATTGTACTCTTACATGTGCATTACAGGGTCCTAAATTCTCCTGTGAGTTGTCCCTCTATAAAAAGAAGATTGAGACTAAAATCTGAGATTATTAGCTATTTTGTAAGATGAATATCAAATAAAATATGATTGTCCTGACAAGAGCAACGAAAGAGTTTTTATGTTTTGTTTTATGATTGAGACATGCAGCAGCACTTCATACAAATATGTAGGGTTTTGGCACATGTGGCATACAGTGAAACGTTCTTTGCCATGTATATTAAAAGTTTTCAGACTGGATAATGATAATAGAAGGAAGATATAAAATACCATTTTCTTACTAGTCAAATTACAGCTTTATGACAAGTTTACTAAACTCTAGTCTCATCTAGTTATTTTTAATTTAATGAAAAACACCTTTCACTTACTTTCTTATTTTGCCTCTTATGAAACGCTTGTTACGATTTGAAAACACATTGTTTTTCCTTACTGGGCTCATTATTATTTTTATAGTCATGGCAAGTTCAGCCTTCTGTATAAAGTAATTGAGGTTTCTTTAACAACTTTTGGACACAGAAAATTACCACTAATATCAACCTCTTATTTCTACACTACTGCTGTTCCTTGGCCTGCTTCTTTTAAAGGCTCAGAAGAATATTAAATATGTACTTTACAGGAAGGAAGAACTATTCTGAAATTTCATAGAAATAAGAGAAGGCCATGATTGACATAATTTTCCGATCAAACTGCAATACACTATTTCAGCTTGAATACTAAAATAATCTGATGTTTTTCCTTTGCTTGCATGCTTTTTGGACACAAGAAAGCAAAAATATTCTGCCCAGTTCATACAGATCGCTGACAAACACCGCAGTTTAGGAGAACTCTAAATGTGTTAGCAGAGCCTTGACAGTGTAGATTTTTTTTGAAGTGATGCTAATTATACTAATAAGAAGATCACTGTTCACAGCAGAATTCATCAGAGCCTTTTTTTGGTCAACCATTTTAATGGTTTAAAATTTATACAAAATTTAGGGTTGAAAGCTTCTGAGGAGAAGCTATAAACTGCAGCACACTGGCCCAAAAGCTTTAGCAGTTTTGCAGCCAGTTAGCTCCAGGGGCTGTGAGTCCCTCGGGCCCTGGTGACTTGCACAGCAATCACCCGTCCTGTGCTCATGCTGCTGCGTGTAGGCACCTGCTTCTTGCTCTCCTCTCCCACTACCAAGCCTCATGCCAGGCTGAGAAGGGGAGATGACCAAGAATATTTTGCAGTGCTCAGTTTGATACCACTGAGAGCACTGCTGTCCACCTTAGTCTTGCAGTTTTCAGAAAAAGTGTTTACATTGTTATCATTAGTGCTACCTGTTCTGGTTTTCATTGGAAGGATGCCTTGAGGAAGCAAAAATGTTGAATTCAGAAGTTTCTTCTACAATTTTCTAGCCATGTGATAAGTGGGTGGTACTGGACTTCTTACAAAAAGACCGAAATAACTCCAATGTTGGATTTTTAAGTATTTTCTTTGTAGTATGTGGCTTTGCAATGATCTGGGCACTTCCTGGACATGCCCATTGTTTAGAAAAGTCTGATAAACCTGATAATGTCTTTTAGTATTGAGTTTTGAAGAACATCAGTGTTTACTGCTTTACCTTCCTTTCAGTAGATGAAGATGCCTTCTCAAACAGCTTGGAAATCTACAAATGGAGATTTTAGTGGATTTGGAGGCCTTGGAAATTTATTTAATACTTTTGCATAATTTTATCCTGCCTATTATTTTAAATAGCAAGTGCATTTATGAAAAAAGTTCGGGATTGGTTAAAAATGGTAATACATAATTTTCATGTATAAAAAATCTGATGTTGCATATTTTTTGACTGTTAAATTTAGCAGAACTGCTGATGTCAAGAGATGCAATTCTTGTGCATTTATGCCTTTTTTTTCTAATGAATTTTTAGTCAACCCAGAACTTAAAATGAACAACCAAACATTTTGGTAATTTTACTATCAAAATATTAAAGTCTTCAAAGAATTTCTAATAGTCCAGGGAGTTAACAAGCTAATAAATGAGTATAAAGTTACTGCACAAATGTTACTCTATTTTAATTTTCAGTATTGATCAAAAATGAGAAGCAAATTAGATTTGAAGCCCAAAATGTAATATTTTTAAATGGAGCAAGTACTTGTATTCAGAACTGCATCCTGTTTTTTCGAGATAGTTAGAATAGTAAGTAGGCATAGAAAAAATGCAAATATTGGATTTTTTTGTTCAACATTATTTGATTTCTTTGCCCACTATAATTAGAAAATAATTGTTGAATACATACATATTTGAATCAATACGTGGGATAAAGAAATGTGTTATTTCCTATTTCCTGTGCAAGTAAAATTAAAACTCTCTGTATTTTACTACAGAAATGGTTGTTTCATTTTGTGATGTGTGTAGAATAAAATATCCCTGTTCTTATACACACTAATGTGGGAAAAGAAAGGAAAAAATACGGTCTAGATGAAGAAGAACAAAAGCTACTTATTTTCTTAGAAAAGATGGGAGACCTGTCTAGTCTTATGCCATGCAAACAAAAGAAGATACAATTATTCCAAACTCTGAAAGGAAAGGCATTTAGTTTCCAGAACTCTCTTAGAACCAAAGATCTGATTCTCAAAACTACTTAAAGACTGTGGGAGAACTGCCACAGGTGGTTTCTGAGAAACCAGCAAAGCCATGTCAGATCACAAATGAAGGGACTGCTGTGCTTCAGGTTGTCGCTTGGTTCTTAGATTTCTTGTTACCTTCTGGCCATACCAACATCCTGGATTGTTTTAAAGCAGTAGATTACTATATTTCTGCTGTCTTCTTATTTTGAGGCTTACTGCTGTGGTAATTTGAGTGCAAATTAGGCAAGTGAATTCAGTAGCCATCCAGTGCACAGTATATGAATAGCTTTTAATAATGTGCACTGCTGGAGATTATATAAATGATATTTCTTTGAACTTTTATTTCTTCCTTTTATAAGTAGTCTAATGTTCTGCAGCATTAAACCTACCTCTCTCCCTTTATCAGTTAGTTAAAAGGAAAGATTTTTATGTGCCAACATCAGGCAGCTTGCATAAAGTTAACTGAATGCTAATTATGGTTCAGAAATATTCTGTGCTCAGAGCTGATAATACCAAAAGCCAAAAAGTGTCCCCCTGCTTGGTTCCTACCTTTTCAGGTTTTCTAGGTACCTTAGAACTGCAGTTCCTCAAGCATTCAAGTGTATAAATCCAATCCACTTTCAAATTAGGCCACTTTTTAAAGATGTGTTGAGGAATTATGAAGAAAATGTTCAGTCTCCCTTTCACTTTGCTTCGGGTCACATTTAGAAAAGTGTTTCTTCTAGCCTGTCATCTGTGGGGATTAAGCATTTGCTGAGTCCTGAACTGAGGTTTTGTTTCTGCATGGAGATATTTTATTGACTCAAAGTCATTATAACCTCTGAACAGTGAAGGTGTGGAAGTATTTTCCATGAAGCCTCGGAGCAGAGGAACAGCTGTAAAATGCAGAGGGTGGAGGGGATTAATTTGGGTCTGTTTCTGGGATGAGCTTCTACTTTCCAGAAGAGGATTAAATGTTCTTCACACACTATTGCAAAATTTACCTCCCCTCCAAAACCAAACCAAACCAAACCAAAATTGAGCTCAAAACCAACACTTGGTGATGGAGTTTAATAAACACTAAGAATTAGAAGTCTTAACAGGAGTATAACAATTCAATTCAATATCCTCCAAAAGCAGTTGTAATAAAAGTTATGGTTTTCTGTCATAATCACTTCAAAACTTGCAGGTTGTCAGATTTGATAATCGGAGAAAAACTGATACCTTTTTCCATTAATTGAAGTAATATTTTTGTAATATTTTGCTGTTAGTCCGTAATGTGATTAGTTTCCTAATATATTTTGATGTGTTTAATCCTATCTGCTTTAAATTTATTTGATATGAGCGCAATAGAATAACTTTGCATTTAGCTAGGTTGCAATAAAGACTCTGTATTCACAGATACACTTTCAGAATGCTAGTTTAATCTGCTTTTTATATTGCATCTGAGGGATACTTCAACTTCAGTACTAGCCAGCATATATTTTAAATGGCTCAGATGTTAAAACTACCTTGTAATATAATAAACTCAATTCCATATAATTATTGCAGTATAATTACTTTAATCTAAAGCTTTGCCATTATGCTTTCTATTTTCAAATTCCAGTAATCAACCACATCTGCTACCAAAACTGATAAACTGTAATGCTTATCTGCAGATGTTTAATTTCTACTTATAACTCCCTTAAATCTTGATTGCATTGGGATGAAATTTTACAGGTCTTTATGCAGGAGAGAAGTGTTCAACTGTTGTCACAAAGCATGGAGAGGAGTTTACTTATTAGTAAAAAGAAAAGTTTGCAATGCAATTAAGATAAAAAGTTGAGACTTGCCTAGAAAAAAATGTCCCTTTAGTTATGAATATTTGAGTTTCACAGTGAAAACAGGTCAAGGTTAGGTCGAACTATACTTTTTAGATGTGCAGAAAAGGTTTGATTCTGAACAGTCTTGTTGATGACAGTGCATATGAGACCCAGCTCTTCAGCAGAGAACATTCCAGTGCTCTGCTGAAAAGACTCCAACAAGAAGCCCCACAACTCTGAGGAAAGAACCAAGTGTTATTGTTAGTAGAGTCTTACAGACTCCCCTCCAACCATACCGGCAGCCTAGAACTGAACCTGGATTGTTTCTACCTTTGAGAACTCAGGTATACCAGGAATAAACCATCTTTGCAAGCAAGGCTTAAGTATGACAGCAATGGGAGTTACTTAGGAGACCGGAATATATTTGTTGATTTCCTCCCATACCAGTGACAGTTCCTTAACTTTCCCCTGGAAGGTTGCATGGTTCTTAATGCATTCATTGTTGGAAGAAAAAAGCCCAAACAAACCAGTGAATAATATTCGAATGGCAATTATTTTCCTATTTTTGTGCTGCTTAGGCAGGAGGTACTTTTATTCATGGGTAACTATGCTCTGTAAATTGTCCAAATGTTTTGAGAAATATTTCTTGCAACCAGTTATTGTACCGACACTTCTCTTTCTATTCAGTCTCTCACTCAGATGCCTAGATTCTTGCATTAAGTAGCTTCAAAATTAATTTTTAGGTTTTATAAAAATTTAAAATTTGCAAAGCTGTGTCTTTGGGATTGACATCTTTTGCCACAAGGCTTCTTCTGGCAGTG
Source organism: Dryoscopus gambensis (assembly GCA_013389985.1). Classification (NCBI taxonomy): domain Eukaryota; kingdom Metazoa; phylum Chordata; class Aves; order Passeriformes; family Malaconotidae; genus Dryoscopus; species Dryoscopus gambensis. The sequence continues at coordinate 9,003 of WEIT01040421.1, read as the reverse complement.
ATAAAATTAGAAGGTAGAAGATTATTACTTTCTCCTCATATTTTGGGGGGTTTGTTATGAGGCTCCTTTCTCTTGAACTTTTAAAATATATAAATTTGCTCATCATTTGTAGTATATATGCAGAATGAGCATTCAATATATTATTTTCAAAGTTTCTTGACTCCTTTTACAATAGTAATGACTTGTTTTTCCATGTTCCGAGTGGTGTAGATAAATAGGATCAAATTTTCAGGACTTACCTATGGAAATCAGTGGACACCTAGGAGATTGTATAACCTCTCTATTACTGCTGCGTCATTTGCCCTGCTTCTTCCATTACTCCTTTTTTCAGATAAGGATATAATTTTGCAGTTATCTCAGAAGTAGGACTTCAGACTATATTATGCATTTCCCAAGACTCAGAGAAACAATACTCTTCTTAAAACAAAAACCACCTAGGTTGCATTTTTGGCACATGTCTTAAAGTTAATGTCTGGTGAGTGTTTACATAATGTCTAGTCTAGTCTAGTCTAGTGGTTTTTTAAGGAGTTTTGTTTCCTCACTCCCCCAACTCTAGGGATTATCATCAGCTGAATATTTGGCACATTAATCTTTTAATTTATTATTTTAAATCTCTTTCTTTCTCTTTCTGTTAAACAAAGCTCACAAATACATAATTCATTACATTGTATAGGCTTAGAATTTAGTAAAGTAATGATTCTCTGAAAACTTTGAAATTTGACCATTACTGTTTGTATATGTGATTTTGCCTTGCTACAAATGGTAGAGAAACCTCTTGTACAAATGCTATGTGCAGCTATCTTATCTAAGACAGTACTTTTGTTTTATCCATGTTTACTGTTGTTTTCATTTCTCATACTTCAGAGGATGGATGTATGAGGCATAAAAGATAATCACTCAGTGTAGCAACACAAAAGTGACTCTATTGTCTATTTGCAGAACTGCACAGATGTACATCTTTTGAACTGCCATCAGATGCATTTCTTATAGTTCAAGTTTATTTTCTCTTCGAGTATTTAATATTTGATTGATGAAAAATCACATTAGTGGTTAAACTGAAATACTGTTTCATACGATCTCAAAGGACTTCCTTCCACTCTTGAATCAAATTACTGGCGAGGGTCTAAAGAACATAGAAGATGAAGGAAGAAACTGAAATCAATACAGCTTAAAATTTATCATCTAACTTCTGAAGCTTCTGACTCCTGAGTATCATTTTAAGACTGTGATCCTATTAAGCTGGGCCAAAGCAGTCCTCCTTCACTTGCTAGATTATGGCCAAAAAATGCATAAAGAAGCAGGTATTAATGAGAGAAGGCACTGGTCTGGAACTTGAGCTGTCTAGGTCAAATTCCCATCTTTGCTGCATGCTGCCTCAGGCAAATCATTCACTCTCACTGGGCTTCCATGCCCCATCTGTCAAATGGAGAAAATCAATGCAACCTTATACCTGGCCTTCATTTTGCCTATTTTTATTGTTGTTCAGAGGAAAAAGAAATATTTCTTAATATATGTTTGTATAGTACCTAATATACTGGAGCCTTTGGGTACTTCCATAATACAGTAAGGGATGACAGCCTCTAGGCAGGAGCATTTTGAATGTGCGTTCTGTGAAATGGATATGCAATCCACTTCAGACCAGTTCTAAAATGCTTTCTCTTTGCCTTTTTGGCAGATTATATATTTTATTGTTAGGTTACCATATTGTAGTTGCTGTAAAGAATTAGTACTGTCAGTACTTACCAGCCTGAGGTGTTATTGTTTGAGTTCCCCTATCCTGCCTAACCTTTCCACTCACAAACACCCTTAGAGTAGGGCATTATAAGTAGCCAGAGTACATCAACTATTGATAGGTGATGGCTTTTTAATGGCTTCCATTGCACTGCTAGAAATATAACTTTCAATTTTATGGCTCTTTTGCATTTCATGATCCCACAGTGCCTATGAATGTTAGGACTTGATAGAGATTGAGTGGACATAACGAAGTACATTCACACTGCATAACTCTAGGCACTTAATCAGGTTGAAAATGTAGCCAGAACAGGACAGTTCAGGGCAGAACATACAGGAATTCTGGATCGCTCTCTCTTCTGGTTCCTACAGTCTCCGTAGGACTGTAGGTTGAATTGAGAGAATGTACCGACTCAATTTAATGAGGGAAGCTGAGTTCTAAAAGTCAGATGACATCTTTAGTCTTCTTTCTAATAAAGAAAATTTTAGGTTTTTTATCTTATTCAGGTGAGTATCTTTTCCAACATAAAAACTTTGCAACTGCTATGAAAAACTGCAATTTATAGATACCTGCAGATGACTTGGAGTATGTAAAGGTGTTTTCAGCTTAACAGTTTTTACATGAAAACACTCTCTGAAAGTCTTCTAACATAATCTTTTAATACAGAGTTATGAATACAATAAGTTCTGGTTTGAGCAAAATTAGTATCTGGAAAGAAATAATTTGTCATGGTGTAAAAACCTGTGTGTACTCAAATTTTAATGTATCACTTAAAATGAAAATGAGACTATGAATTATTTTGACAAGAATTTAGCAAGGTTGGAGATCATTCAGTAGTGGAAGTGTTTCTTCTTTTTAGATTAATTTGACCGTTTTGAATTAGTAGAAAGTAGTATGTATTAGTGTGATAAGGTGAAAATTAATGTGCTATTTGTCCATCATGCAGATGGACTGAGTTACAATGTTTTCATCCTGTGCTGGAAGTTCAGACATCATAAAATCTTGCTTTCTGGAATCATTATACAGATTTTAAGTAACAACCTGTCCCCTTGGATGCATGATGGTTATTTGAAAAATGCTACAATACAGATTTCATGAATTGTCAAAGGAATATAGGAAAGTCATACACAGTCATCTAAATTAGAATTTGTTTTGTGATAGTGACCCAGTTATTACAGTAAATGGTAAGTAAAACTTAACTATCCTAAGTAATCAGAACTTCATAGGACACTTAGCAATCCTCATGTGGTACAGAATTAGGTCTGTGAGAAGTATTTGGATGCTAAGCCTTTCATCCTTTTGCAAAGTGTTAATTTCTCAAAATGTGTGCTGAACCCTTAGTATTTCTCTTCTTGGATGATAAGTAATGACAGAAGAAGAGCGTGGGGCGTTGTGGGACAACTGTCATATTACTTACATGGACTGGTAGTGTTCCCACTTATCAATATTTTAATATGGGGAAATTAAAAAATAAATTTGATACTGCCATGTGTCCTGAATCTCTAGCTCTCATTTTCATTGTTATTGCATTCAAAATTGAATTTTCAATTTAAAAAGAAAGTTATGGTATGGAAAATCCTAATGCAGCAACATTTCTTCTCCTTTCCCCTTCCTTCTCAGTCATCTTCTTCCTGTACTCATTTTAATCTCCATCCCTCATTACAGAATCACAGTCAGAAGTTTCTTTACGTTTCATCTTTCTTTTTATATTGAAGCAATTTTTGTGTTATTGTTTAATACATGCAGATAGATGCACATCACTTCATTGTACTGCAGTATGCAGCCGTCTCACCATGGCCTGTTGATGTCGGTGTGTGGCATCACTCTGCTGGTAATTGCTGTCGTGAACATGCTCACCAAGAGCTGCTGTGGTGACCCTGTCAGGAGCATGGGGCACACCTTGTAGGACCTGCATATTATCCTGAATGTTTAGGTCTCTTTTATTATTACCAATGCACATGCTTAGCATTTTTCTTTGCTTTCTGTTGTCCCTCCAGTCTGGCAATATTTCTAAGTTAGTCACTTAATTTGATCTAGTTTTCTGATCTCTAGTGTGGGACAGTAATGGTGCTTAACCAACTCTGTACAGCTTGCTCAACTCTGCAGTTAAAATTTGCTCAGTCATTATTGCAAAAGATAAATTATCATTGTTTTGCTTGACCATTATATGGTGTGTGACAGAAGTGGCTGTACCAAAGTGCGACAATCACAGTATTTCAGCTGGTGGACGCCAGCTACTCAGTACTGCCAGAAATGAATGAAATATAAATAGAACTCATAATGAAAAAGAAAGAAAGAAAATCAGCATATCAGAAGCAAAGCTTGAAAGAAAAAAGTCAAATAAGTGGTATGAATGTGTATTTCTTATAACTATGACTTGATTTTTACAATCTGAAAAGCTAGGTACTGGAGAATAACCTGTATTATAGTTCTCTATACATTAATTATCAGCACGTATTATACATCCTCATTTGCTATAAAGTATTTATTAAGTTTTCTTTTACAGGAACTCAATATGTGTCTATTTTTTGTAAAAGAATATTCATTTCTTCCTAACTCTGTTCCCTGCTTTTGCTCTTCTATTTTAATCCCTTTTAGAGATAACATACCCAATTACAAGATGGGCACAATGACAAATCTAAAAGCTTTTGAGTTTAGCAGCAAAGTCTGCCTATGCCAAGCACACATCAATTTACATGACAGTGGAAGGTCAAAAATCTCATTATTATTTGCACTGTTTATGGCTTCTTTCCTAACCAATAGCTTCAAGTGCTGAACTGTAGGTCCTAGAAAATCACCTGATCTTTGAGATGATTTATTAATTTTAACCACTTGATATTGCCTAAAGCTATGAAAATAGGGATATAATAAAGAACATTATTGTAATTATTCCATTAGGAATTCCTTCAATTATTCATGTGTTTTAATCACTTGGGCATTTAACATACTGCTAAATTATAATCATCTGATTACATACAGATTTGTGTGGAGCTTTGACAATCTTCTATGCTGAAGGGCAACATAGGCAAGTGCAGACAAATGATTGCATCTTGAAGAAACAGATTAATCTCGACTTCACCTCCAGAATTTAGGTGGTGTTAGAAGCATTGTTGTAACCTCTGGAATTCGCCAGAAAATTTGATAGAATTGCACAGAGCTGTGTTCTACATTCCTGTTTTTACACTTATATTTCCAGCATTTTTATGATGATGAAGGTTACCTTGCAAACAACCTATGAAATGAGGGGAGAACAACATAGTGCTCTTTCCTTTAATCTGCAAAAAATGGCATTTTTTAAAATCCAGAGATGATCACCGTAATCTTCTAATCTGACCTGCTTCAGGCAGAGGTCTTTTCACAGGAATTGGATCATGATTTATGTTTCAGATGTGATTATTATTTTTAACAAAATGAACCAATAAAGGGATCCCCACACATATTTAATTACTTTAAAATTTCATCTTATTTTCCAGATTTGTCTAGTTTAAGTTTTCAGCTTTTCAATCATTATTGCTCCATGTCCATCAGCCTCAAAGGCTTTCCATATTCAGATCTCTTTGCCACTGATGAGTGTCTTCACAGAGAGATGTTGTAATCCCTTTATTTCCTTTACTTTGCAGTCATTCTTTGAAGTTACTCCTCTGTTTTCTGATCTTTTTGGAAGTTTGCAGTCTAAACCAGAATGCTCACCTGAGGGGTTGAGGGTTTTTTTTGTTTGAACAAAGATAAAGTCTCTCTATTCTTTGCTTCTAGAAGTGTGGTTTTGCATTTTGCGTAACTGAAAAAAAAAATTGCTGCGTTTATCTTGTAACAATAAAATGTTCTTCTGGTTATTTATTCCATCAATCTTTGTCCACATCAACAGCTAATAGCATCTTTTAAATTGCTGATAAAATAATTGACAAGTTGGTCCAAGAGCCAGTCCCTTCTCCATTCATAGATGTATTCTCATTAATGAGTGACCCCTGCCACTCATGTTTAATAGCATCTTACCTATGACAGAATGGAACAATAAACAGAGACATAGCTGAAAGACATGAAAAGTGGGGGATTTCATAGAATAATTGAATGGCCTAGCTTGGAAGGAATCCTAAAGATCATCTAGCTCCAAACCCTCTGCCACGGATCACACTACTGACAGCAGAGTATGTAACTAAGGTACTATGTCAGATATCTTTATGTCACTTGATTGGGAAGACACATAAAAATACCCGTGTCTAAGACAGGTAACATTTATAACTTGCTGGTATCGTCTCAAGCTCCTTGGGTTAATAAAAACTAAGTTTGTTACTCAGCTGTCAAAAGGTGCAGTTACTGAATATAAAGTTTATTATAATTCGTCCAAGATGAACAGTCTCCAGCTATGCGGCCTTCATAAGCACTATAGAAATACATAAAATTTAACTTTTTAAATCCTTTTTTAGCACAGTCTAACTCCAGACTCACTTTTTGAAATGTAGTTTTGTTTAATGTATGTATTTGCCCAAAGAGGAAAATGAGAAATGGTAATTTTTGTTCATTAACAATGAGAAATAACTGAGTTTTCTTTCATTTAATAAAGATGGACAAAAATGAAACTTCTCTTTGTTTTTCAAATATATTATCCTCCAAATTATATTAAAACTGTTGCATTGTGAAAGTGTGAGAATATTAAATTACAGTTTTTCTGTTTCCTGCAGTACTACTCTGCAGTAACAGCACAAGATGGAGATTCCTGAGAGTTTAGTAGTTCACTAGGAAGTGACAGCTTTGATTTTCTGACAGTGGTGAAAGTTTTCAGAGTGCTTTCTGTCACTGGGAAGTGTTAGAATATGGCATGCTGTTGATGAATCTGTTTCTGTAGTTTACAAGTACCCTGTATCACTGTTCCCTTTGAGGATTCACACTGTGAATACACTGTCACTGCTCTACCTGGACAGGCATAATCAAAGATAGCACTCTGCCTTGAATGCTCATGAATGGCAATCTTTCAATTTTAAATAGTGCTGGTCTGCTAAACCACTTTAAAAATCTGTTTCCCCCCCAAGCAATACAATAATGAGCTTTTCCATAACGTGATATTATGAAAATGTATTACTAAATTAAGGCCCATGTTGATAAAGTTCTTTCTGTAATGAAAAGTTATGTGAAAAGTTCTGTTTCAGTATTTCAAGATTATTTTGAGGAAGAAAAAGCTCTCAGGTGTTCCAGTTATGGGAATTCTGGAAAGTGCTGGCAACTCTAGATAGTCTCTGCTGTACAGTTTGGTTGCCTTGTGCCCTGGAGGAAATTTTAGGTGGCTAGAAGTAGTAAAACACAGTCTTATGCAAGTGTAAAAGTGCATTTATATAAGTGCATAAGTGCACACTTACATAAGTATGTAAAATAGTGTTTCTGTACTTAAGTTTTAAAAAAAATATTCTTATGTGTGTTTCTGAGGCAGGGATTAATAAATTGATGAGGAGCTCCTAGCTCCTATGGCACACTTTTATCCATACATTTAGTACACATGAAGCTCATTAGGCTCTTGTAGAAAATCAATAGCTAGAACCTGGCTGTTAAGGGGTCTTTCTTTAGCTGCTGATATTCCGTGTGCTAATTACTGAGCAAAGCTGTCTCTTTTAACAGTAAACCTGTAGTTGTTATTTGTTTGGTAACTCAATTTGCATGTTTTCTGTTTATTTTCTCTGAGAAACTGCAGCCACAAAAGACACTACAACTAGAAGTTTTTGTAATGAACTGCCTTATTGTTCTCTCCAATTAGACCATTTAGAATCATTTAGAAGTAAAAAATATTAGATGTGGTTGTTCGAGTGGAAGACTAAAGATGTTGCTCTCATATACCTCTCCCTATTCTGATGCTTTCCCTATTCTGTGACAAAACAGAAGATTTCTGTTCCTATTGCTGTCAGGCACGTTCACATCACACACTAAATCTTTATAACGTAATAATTTTAAATTTTATGGGTGGCCCAAGTGATTAGTGGTGGGGGCACTCAGCCTACCTGATGCTGGTTCAGCTTGAACTTAAATTGCAAGTATTGATCAGCTTGGCCTGTAGATATTTAGAAACAACTGGAATGCTTTTCTTAATGGCCCCAGCACATGCAACTATTTTTGAGCACTGTGCATGTTGTCTAACATAGTGAAGGCTAAACATTACTGGATATCCTAGAAGCTACTGCATATTTCTGAGCAGACAGTTTTAACTTGCTGTCTGTTAACAGATACAATAATTCAGGTAAATTATTGACATGAGGCAGCAAAAACATGTCACTTAGTAATTGAACTTACTAAATGGTAATGTGATTAAATACTGTATATAGCATGTACCTACCCAGAATTGCATAAAAAGGCTCCTCCTATTACATTTTAAAGTAATAAATATCTTTCTTGCTTGCCAACATTTTTTTCTGCTTCCTGAGTTCCCCTCATCTTACCACCATGTGAATTTCAATGTGCTATCATTTTTGGTTTTGGTCCAGGACCATTGAGGAAGAAATCGTAGATGGAAAAAAGTTAACATAGTTTCAAATGATAATTTTTCAGTGTATGATAATCACCTGAGTGTGATCTTGGAAAATGGTGGATACTGCATGACTCTCTTATCCACTGTAAGATCTGGAAGTGCTCAGCACATCACAAAATCAAGCCTTATGATGTGACTTCAATATAGTGCAGTTGATTATATTATGAATTTATATTCTCTCAACCTGTGTTCCAATCTTTGAGGCTGTTTGTATCTAGGGAAATATAAACTATTTG